>CAUEEP010000069.1:0-21571 GCA_958450365.1 Mesorhabditis belari
TAATTTTAATTTTAATTTTTAATTTAATTTTTAATTTTAATTTTAATTTTAATTTTAATCAAAAAGAAAAATCTATTTCCCAACTAAGAAGCCGTCTTCTTAGATTTTGCAAAAAGCTTTTGATTCTGTTCCCATTGATCTTCTAATTCACAAACTGCATGCTTACCGGCTCAGTCCACTTGTAATTTCGGTCGTCAAAAATTTTCTTTCTCAGCGGACTTTCAAAGTAATTCTAAATAATGTTCTTTCTCCCTCTTTTGATTGTCCTAGCGGGGTTCCTCAGGAGTAGTATTCTTGGTCCTCTTTTGTTTACTATCTATATTAATAACCTGCCTAACTGTCCTTTCAAATCAAAAAATTCCTCCATCTGGCTCTATGCCGATGATGTTAAGCTTACGTTCAAAATTCCCATCGGAACTCAAGTAGCTTCGCTTGCGGCTGTAAAAGATGCAAACCATGACTTAGAACTTATTAATTTGTGGGCCAAAACGTGGAAGCTTTCCCTATCCCCTTCAAAATCTCAATTTTTATCTACTGGTAAATTTAGTTTCTCTTTGGTAATTAACAAGACTTTTTACTCAATTACATTAGTAAATTAGATTTTGTTAGAGATTTACGTGTTTCCATCTCTCCCCTTTAATTTCCTCTACTAAACAGGTTGAAATCATTTGTCGAAAAAGCTTTTTTTGTTTCTAGCCGTATTCTTCAAATCAATTGTTCATCCTGAACTAAACTCTTACCGCAAATGCTTGACGACTTCTATATCCGGCCCATCTTAGAATATGCTTTTATTGTTTGGTCTCCCCGCGCACAAGCCCCTATTGAACGCTTGGAGAAAATTCAGAGGAGGTTCACAAAAGTCGCTTTATGGAAAATTGACTATTCTAAAATATTCTAGCTTTACTTATGAGGAGAGACTTGCTTTTTTGAACTAAAAACTTTACAGCATCGTCGCTTTGCTGTCATTGATTTAGTCGAAACTTTCTCTAAAAATCCTCCGTTGTAAACAGATTAGCCCTTTGTTTATAGACTTTTTTCAAATTTAAACTGCGGTCAGGGCCCAGAAGTGGGCTCATTCTCTTTGCAAATTCCCTTTGCTTCCAATGCCTCTTTATCAAATCTATTTCCTGTTATTAGAGCCGCTAGATTATGGAACTTGCTCCCCAAACGACATACGAGAAATTCAGTCGCTTTTCATATTCAAGAAACGTATCGATGCTTTAGATCTAGTGGGTCGTCGCCATCAGGCAATTTACTTATTGATTTCAGTATGTATTGTATGATTAAGTATCACTGTGCATTTCTCTATCATTTCCTACTACTTTATCGTTTGAATAAAGTATTATTATTTATTATTTATTTATTTATTATTTATTTATTTATTATTTAAACCTTTATATTTGTTTTTACTTTATATAAACGTCCTTGAACTTTACTTTATAATCTAGCAGCTTTATTTGCATGAATAACATTTTTCATAGCAGCTTTGTCCAATTCTTTTGTATTTTTAGACGTTAATCAAACCTCTAACAATTTTGTTTTATGTTAAAAAAATTTTTTTTTTGGAATTTTTGGAGAAAAACACATTTGCATGCTACTGAACTACTGAACTCCAAAAGCTTAAAAAGCTTAAAATTTTATAGATTCCAGCAAAAAGCTGGAAAAAAATCTATGAAAAATCAGAGTAAAACTATTAACAATTAAACCAATTACTTTTAAATTTCTACTCCCGCTTTTATGACTTCTCTGCGGCCATAGGCGAGAAACTGCGCGTTTATGATTTCTTTCACTTTATCGTTTGAATAAAGTATTATTATTTATTTAAACTATGTAATCGATGAAGCGTTCATTTTTAAAAAGTATGCAATCACTCAAAAATAGCTCAAAAATATATTAGCTCTCATCAATGCTAGAAACCAGGATCTTGAACTCTTACATTAAAATAAAAATAAAAATAAAATAAAAATAAAAATAAAATAAAAATAAAAATAAAATAAAAATAAAAATAAAATAAAAATAAAAATAAAATAAAAATAAAAAATAAAATAAAAATAAAAATAAAATAAAAATAAAATTAACATTAAAATTAAATAAAAATAAAAATTAGATTAAAATAAAAATTAAATTAAAGTAAAATAAAAATAAAAATAAAATAAAAATAAAAATTAAATTCCATTAAAATGCCTGAAAAATTCTAAAATAAAACATTTTTCAAAAATTCAAAAAAGCCATTTTGTAGATTAAGGATAGGGCTTTTGAATGAAGCAAACCGTTTTTTGATTGGATAAGCCGTTTTTTCAGAAAACACGGTTCCAATATGGTTCCAATATGGTTCCGATTATGATACAAATATGGTTCCAATATGGTTCCGATTATGATACAAATATGGTTCCGATTATGATACAAATAGGGTTCCAATATGGTTCCAATATGGTTCCGATTGTGATACAAATATGGTTCCACATCGGTACAATACGGTTCCAATACGGCACCAAAACACAGTAATGTTTTTCAGAAAACACATTACCCAAAAACGATCGTTTATAACTTGCGAACCTAATATTTTCTTTTATATTATTAATGTTAAAATATAAAAATTACGATTAAATGTCTCAAAATCAATCGAAAAATGTTTTCGTTTTAGATTTTAATTCCACTGACGAATTTTCCAAGAGAACCAAGAGAAATGAAAGAGCATTGGGATTGGGAAGTGCGAGCATTGAGGAGGAAGAGACAGGAAAGCAGGCAACGGGAAGAACGAGTTGGGTTTATAAGTTTTTTGGTTGAGATTTCAAATTTGACAATCACATAACTCAAGCATTGCGGTCGTATTTGCCGTAAGAATTTGAAATTATCTGTAGTCAAGATTGATTCGTCTTTCTGAATTCAATATTGATTCAATGGTTGACGGCAAAAAATAACGATAAACAAATCAAATGAAAAATACTATCGCAAACACAAACGCAGAGTAAAGAATGGAGTGAATTCCATTTTGTTTTGCCTTCAGCAACACAACTGGTAGACTGGATCGAGTGCAAAAGTTTTGCAATAGTCCAGAAGATGAGCCTTGTCCTCTTGCCTTGTTTCCATTCATGAGAGTCTTGAGCTTGAGAGTCAGCAACACGAACGGTTGAGAGTCAGCAACAAGAACAGCTTGTGAGTCTTGAGCTTGAGTCACTACTCAAGACTCTCAAACAAACGCAAACAAACCGAATTCCATCTTGCTTTGCCTTCAGCAACACAACTGGTAGACTGGATCGAGTGCAAAAGTTTCGTAATAGTCCAGAAGATGAGCCTTGCTTTCGTTGTTTCCATTCAACTCCACAAATCATCTTACAGCTATTTTTGACATCGATAAACATCTTTATTGATTTTTAATCCGGAATCAATGAAACCAAAGAAATTTTGCCCGTCCATTGCACAAATATCCCCAAACCATCACAGGTTTCGGATTTTTTGCGATGTTAAACGACCGAAGAGTTGCCGGGCGAGCTCGTTGAACAAATTTGGATCAAATTTGGATCAAATTGCTTCGCTTTCGTTACCTTGCTTTCGTTGTTCTCGATTCAACTCTCCAACCTCTTTCTTTCCAATCCTCCGATCCGATGGATGAGTGAAAAAACGCACCCTCATCGTTTTCCCTTCATCTCGAAAAAATTCTTTGCTAATGGTTCGTTCATTATCCGACAAGGATCGACATCGACATCGACATCGACAACCCAGGGGCGGGGTCAATCTTCGTAGAGTTAATCCTCTTTGGTTAATCTTAAAGTAGAGTTAGGTTAATCCTCTTTGGAGGTCGGCCCTTCTTGACTGGAGGCTTTTTTGTAGAGATTGTCGGCATGCTTTTCCTTGTCGTACCCTTTGCGCAGCCATACTAACAGTCGTTTCAGAAGCACTCACATCGACACCAGCCACATGCAGGGCTCCAACCCAGTCCTGGGGTACACTTCTTGTCGTACTCACGTCGAGACGTGAAAGGGGGTCATGTTGAGTTGGAAGGAAATGTCTCCTGCCTCTGCTCTTGTAGCGACTCCTGGGTCCGAGCATCGAATCTGAGCGTACCAGCGCAGAAAACCCTTCTTAACACGATAAAAGGAACCCAGTAAGTTCGACACACCGTGTGTAGAGCCAAAAATCACCTTCAGAGGCCTAGGTTGAAATGGAGAGAAGATGCCCATCCTAAATGATTGGATCACCATTGCATCTAAGTCATATGAAGGTCATATGAAGCCAAAATCGCATCCAAAAGGTGACAATCCGCTGCTCTTCTAGTATACGGCGTCATGGCGGGATGGACGGGGCTTCGAGGCAATCCGTCAATCACCAGGTGGTAGTCGCTTCCGACTTTCTTCGCGAGATCAACATCCTCGAAGAGTAGGGCAGCTTCATTGTTCCAATCGGTAGAAGGGTGGTATGGATGGTGTACGAGATTCCTCATCAGCATACTTCTCGGGGCGCTTCAGATCGGTAGATGTAGAAGTAGAGTTGCGGTATCTCGCAACAACCTTAAACTTGGGGAATTAAAAATTAAATTAAAACCTAAATTAAATGATTTTAAAACGACAAAGAAACGATTAAATGATTTGAAATTAAATGATTTGAAATTAAATGATTTGAAATTAAATGATTTGAAATTAAATGATTTGAAATTAAATGATTTGAAATTAAATGATTTGAAATTAAATGATTTGAAATTAAATGATTTGAAATTAAATGATTTGAAATTAAATGATTTGAAATTAAATGATTTGAAAATGACAAAGAAACGACGACGCGGCGCTCCCATCGACTACCTCCAAATGGCGGCGGTGTCAATTGAATGCGACGTTGCGCGAAAACTTGACATTTGACAATAAGATAAAATTAAGATTTAAAATTTAACATGAAAACAGAAATTCAACCTTTAACATGAAATGCCGTGGATGCCGTAAATACTCTAATAGAAGCCTCCTCCTATAGGAGCATCGCGTCATCTAGTTTACTCTCAAACAAACGCTCATATCTCGACACCAGTACATTTGTTTCTGCGCGCTTAGGTATTCAATTAAAGTAGAAAGGATGGATGATTTTTTGAGATATAACACAAATTTTTAGAATAAATCAGCGCTTAGAACAAAATGATTGAAAAATAATGAAAAATCAGCTTTGAGGATAATGGGATAAAGGATAACGAAAATGCTAAATTAAAATGAAATGAAACATTCTAGAGTCCTCTGCCTGCATCATTTGATTGGCGCGATCAAGATTTGGTGCCACCCAAGAGAAATCAAGGACGATGTGCGAGCTGTTGGGCTTTTTAAGTGATAACTTTATGTTTCTTTTGTTTGTTTTTTTCTGTTTGTTTTTTCTTTTGTTTTTTTCTGTTTGTTTTTTTCTGTTTGTTTTTTTTTTGTTTTTGTTTTTTCTGTTTGTTTTTCTGTTTCAAAATCTCCTTTGAAAATTATATGCAAATTTTGAATCTATTGAAAGTCTTCTTATTTTCAGTGCGGCTGCCTGTCTTGAGATTCAATACTCACGAAAGTGGCCTGATTATGAGTTCATCGATTTGTCCGAGCAGGTATTATTATTCTTTTATTTTGATTTTTATATCATTATATTCACTCGAACGGATTATTTCCTTTAAAAACAGATTTCTTTCAGGAAATGTCTTGTGTATATCCGAATAAGAAAACGATCTGCAAGGGCGGCTCTCCGACTAACGCTTTCTAGTGAGTTGGCTAGAATTCTCGTAGTTAGAAAAAATTCAGTACTTAATAAACTATAAGCAAAGTTGGAAAGAACGTTGAAGTTGGTGAGAGTTAACAAAGTTGGAAAAGATTCCTTATTTGTGTTCTGTTATCGCTATTCAAAGCGTACCCAAGGCCACGACGTGGACGAACAGATATCAGCTGTATTTTCTATTTTCAATCTATTCGGCTACACAAAAAACAACAACAACAACAAGAGGGCCATCAAAGCCACACCTCCATAAAACCTCAGAAAGAAATAAGCACAACTAAAAACTATCGTCCTTGACTCCAAGCTCATTACTGCAAACTCAAAATTTCAAATTGTTTGAAAGATCGTACCTGTGTGGGCGGATTGGGCTGCTCGTTGGACTTCGTGGGCTTGAGAGTCAGCGACATGGACATCTTGAGAGTCAGCGACACAAGCAGCTTGAAAGTCAGCGACAAGAACAGCTTGAGAGTCAGCGACACGAACAGCTTGAGCCTAAAAAACAAAAATATTAATTACAGTAGCGGACATTAACTTACGATATTTTTCTTCTTATCATAATTTTTTTCTAAACACGCAATGAGCTAAAATCAAACTAATTATATAAAAACAATTGTATTTTGATATTCTGAGTTCAAAACTTAATAGCATTAAAAAAATTCTTTTAGAACAAATTTATTAAAACTCGCGACGACATTAACTTACGATATTTTGAAAAACAAGCTCCAACAAATAATGCAAAAAAAATTAACAACATATAACCAATAAATATTGAGTAAAAACGTTAATACTTTGTTGGAAACCTTGGCATCAATTACGGCTTTACAGCGACGTTGCATTGACGCGATGAGATTATCGATCGTTACTTGGGGGATCTCTGCCCATTTCTTGACAAGAAGATCAAATTTTTCCTTTGAATTTTTCGTTTTAAACCCTTTGCAGCTTTTTTCGAGTACGTCCCATAAATGTTCAATCGGATTCAAGTCCGGACTTTGACTTGGCCACTTTATTAATTGAATTCCTTGTTGAGTGAACCATTGGGAAACTCGATGTGCAGTATGCTTTGGGTCGTTGTCTTGTTGATAGATCAAGTTTGGTGGCATAAAACGAGTCACACTTGGAAGCATATGATTTTGCAAGATGTCTAAGTAAACATCTTGATCCATAATGCCGTTTATGCGCTTCAATGCCACCAATCCAGTGCGACGAGAAACCTCCCATACAAAGTTACACTACCACCTCCATGTTTCACAGTCGGCAAAATATATTTGGGATCAATTTTTTTATTTGGAGGACATCGTACAAAGTGCATACCATCAGATCCAAACAAATTGAACTTACTTTCGCCAGTAAAAAGTACATTTGCCCATTGTTGTGGGGTCCAGGTAACGTGATCCTGAGCGAATTTCACCCGAAGCTTGCGATTCTTGAGAGAAATTAACGGTTTGTGAGCCGGGCGTCGTCCGAATATCTTTGCCTGGTTCAGTCGGCGCTGTACTGTTCGAGGAGAGATTGTTTCCTTCACTCGTTGTGGCAGCTCTGCACGAATATGTCTTCATTGATCCATCTTGGAGAGCTCAGGAATTCGATTATCATCTCGTGGAGTGGTCTTCCGAGGCTGTCCTTTGTTCTTCTTCGCAGCAGTAGATCCCAGTTTGTCGATAACGAGCCAAAATAGACGAGACAGTACCTGGGTTATCGATAAAAGTTGGGCGATCGCCTCTTGTTTGATCTGTTGCTGGTGAAGTCGCAGCACACCCTCCCGTTTCTCCGTTGACACCTGTTTTCTTCTTCCCATCTCTAAAAATGAAAATAAATAAAGATTAAATTATAAACAAACAAAAATCAAGTATAGCAAATCAACATAACAAACATTAATTCGTTTTTCAAAATATCGTAAGTTAATGTCGTCGCGAGTTTTAATAAATTTGTTCTTAAAAAATTTTTTTATTGCTATTAAGTTTTTGAACTCAGAATATCAAAACACAATTGTTTTTACACAATTAGTTTGATTTTTAGCTCATTTGCGTGTTTAGAAAAAAAATTATGATAAGAAGAAAAAATATCGTAAGTTAATGTCCGCTACTGTAAATCATCCAGCCTGTGCGAGCGATATATTAGTTTACAAAAGATTGGATACTTTGATAATTAAATTAGTCTATTTTATGAGAAAAATAAAAGAAGGGAGGGGCTGTGAGGGAGTGCCGGCAAAAATGGCAAAAGGGAGGGCCAGAAAAAAGCCGTCACTGAAATTGTCAAAACGCTAAAAACGGCACGCAACTCGGCAACTCGCAAACGGCACGCAATATTCTTAAATCAAAAGAAAACGATCGTAATTTTCTGGGCTGATTCTAAATATGTATCTGGATTTTCTGTAGCTCTGGGGGCAGATCGGTGACAGACAGACAAAGGATTCGTAATTCTATATAGTCCATCTCTTTTTCAGCCATTATATGAGAGGAAAAGGAATCGGTTTTGAGGAGGATTGGCCCTATAATCCATATGGAGATCAAACTTGTTACACGGTTTGTTTTTTTGTTGATGTTTCAAGAGGTTAATGGCTGAAACAACACCTTGTAAACTGTTCACTAACATTCTTTGTCTATATTCGGTTGACAAGTCATAAACGATCGCTTGCTTTGTTCAATGATTTCTTAGATTTTAGAATTCTTAGATAGATTTTTCGTGGAGTTTGATTTTTCTGCAAAAACTACAATATTTTAGGGTAAACTTAACACCCCTTGCAAATTTCTGAGGCCCTATTTTCTTGAAAAAAATGGAGGACGACAAATTGCATATTCGCGCAGCTATGCTCTACGATTTTAAACAAGGAAAATCAGCCGCTGAATCTCATCGTACAATCTATTGTTGTTGTTGCTGTTGTTGTTGTTGCTGCTGTTGCTGTTGTTGTTGTTGCTGCCGCCGCTGTTGCTGTTGTTGTTGCTGTTGTTGCTGTTGTTGCCATTGCTGTTGTTGTTGCTGCTGTTGCCGCTGTTGCTGTTGCTGTGGATTGTTGTTGCTGTTGCCGCTGTTGCTGTTGTTGTTGTTGCCGCTGCTGTTGTTGCTGCTGTTGCTGTTGTTGTTGTTGCTGTTGCTGCTGTTGCTGCTGCTGCTGTTGTTGCTGCTGCTGTTGTTGCTGTTGTTGTTGCTGCTGTTGCTGCTGCCGCCGTTGCTGTTGCTGTTGTTGCTGTTGCTGCTGCTGCTGTTGCTGTCGGATTGCTGTTGCTGTTGCTGTTGATTGTTGCTGCTGTTGCTATTGTTGCTGTTGTTGTTGCTGTTGCTGTTGTTGCTGTTGCTGTGATTGTTGTTGCTGTTGCCGCTGCTGCTGTTGTTGTTGTTGCTGTTGCTATTGTTGTTGCTGTTGCCATTGTTGTTGCTGTTGCTATTGTTGTTGTTGTTGCTGTTGTTGTTGTTGTTGCCAGTTACTGTTGCTGTTGTTGCCTAAAACGATCGTTTATAATTTGCCCAGCTAATATTTTTGATTTTTGAGCGCTTTAGTCCGCCAAAAGTGAAAGTGACATCAGTGAGAAGCTTGCTGCCATTTGAATGGACAAATTGAAGAAAGCGATTATTAATGATGGACCAGTGGCTGTTGGTAGGAGAATGAATTTTGTGATTAAATAAACTTTTAAGGAATCTATATAAATTGGGATTTCATGTACTACAAAGGAGGAGTTTTTGATGTGGATTGTGATGCGAATACAAATTTGGGAGGGCATGCTATGGTTATCATTGGCTATGGTAGGTGATGGTTGTGCAAATGGTGAAACAATGGAAATTCAGAAACAAAACAACATAATGAAAAATTAATTTTGTCAAGAAATCAACAATCAATATCTTTAATCGTCTTTTAATTGTCTTTTATCTAATTCAATATTACTGTCAATGGATTGCTGAGAGGGAAAAGCTGAAAAGCTGAAAAGTTGAAGGGTTTATCCTTTACCTGCTTGATTCTTCAGAGATTCTTTGAGATAGTCTAGGATTGTCCGTTAGGTTTGTTTGCTAGGTGGCTTGCTAGGTGGCTTGCTAGGGTTTGCTTGTTAGTTTTGTTCGTTAGGTTTGCTTGCTGAGGTTTGCTTGCTAGGTTTGTTCGCTAGGTTTGCTTGCTAGATTTGCTTGCTAGGTTTGCTTGCTAGGGTTGCTTGTTAGGGTTGCTTGCTAGGTTTGCTTGCTAGGGCTGCTTGTTAGGTTTGCTTGCTAGGTTTGCTTGCTAGGTGCTTCTTGTTAGGTTGCTTGCTAGGTTTGTTCGCCAGGGGCTGTTTGTCAAGTATGTCTAGCATTATCATTTTCCAGAATAATTTTTCTCTAGCAAAGATTTGTTAAGTTGCTCGGAGTATTTGATTACCGTAAATACTGTAATAGTACCCCACCCCCCTCGTACAGACGCGTAGTCGCAAAAGTTTTTTAGTCTTTCATTTTTTTTCAAAGCACCCGTACTTTCAAAAAATGCGTCTTTGGTATCAAAAAATAGCCCTGAATTTCAGCTATTTTTTGATACCTAAGCGCGCCTTGTAGCATAAACCAGTGTCGAGAAAAACGCGTCCAAAGCTAGACTACGCAACGCTCCGCACCGTCATTATGGGGGTGGGTATTACAGTATTTACGTCTCGTAAGTACGTAAGTTGAGTCTTGCCTCGCTATTCAAAAGTTCCAAAAGTAGATAAGCTCTTCCAAATAGACTCTGGCAAATCCCAGAACACCGAGAGCATAAACTCTTTCCTATTTACATTTATCATGACGTCATTTTGAGGTTTTTTTCCCTGTCAGCAATCCATTGAAAGATGAGTGACGCAAGAAAGATTGAAACGCGTTTCTGGGTGTCTGTTAAGTCATGTGGAGTCCATAGCGTAAAATAACGTGTCGCAGATGTCTAGTTGGCATGAATAGCCACAGTAAAAATTGCCAAAATTTCGAAATAACAAAAAGTGAAGAAGTTTGCTTTTCTTGTTTTTGAAAAAGTGTTCTTGACTCAGTTTCACGCCAAAGCCTTCAACCTCTATTTTATTAGAGATCAATGAGAAGAATAGCGACATTTCTTACCCATCAACTCAATATAATACTAACTTACGCAACTAAAATCGCTTCGACTCAAAGACCCTAACTAAACGCGTCGATAAAAGACGAAATTTAGGTACTGAAGGCGGATGGCCGTATTGGATTTTGAGGAACTCTTGGGGAAAAAATTGGGGCGAAGATGGATATATTAGGGTAAAGAATTTCAACTTAACCATTGATCACTCATTGGCGGTGATCACGTTGGGGAAATTGGCTGAACACCAGGCTTGAACCGTCTCTTTATAGGCCATAAAGGTCTTCCATAAATGCCATAAAGGCCATAAAGGTCATAAAGGTTCAATTTCAACTTGCTTTTCAGCTTTTGCCTTTCAGCTTTATCCCCTTTTTTTCTGCACAATCAAAGAAATTCTTTTAGATATGGGCAGGGGAAAATTTGTGGAGTCGAGTCTCGATATTTGGACAAGCACAAATTGATTGGGTCTATTAGAAGTGTGATTGCAAATGAGTTTTATGAGTTTTATGAGTTTTATTTTTGAGTATCATTGTACCCTCTTGACTCCAGAATAGCTTAATTAAATAAAATGTTGCTTTTCAGCTTCTTAGCACCAATTGCTCAATGTTAGTTTATCGTTTATCGTCCATTTCGATTCCCTGATAAAGGGAGAATTCTGTCCTGCTTTGTTCTTGTTTCAATCGATATTTGAACTGTTGTGGTTGACTAAAAATTGAAAGATTTTGAAAGATTCATTCAATCAAATTCAAAACTCAAATATTCAACATTCTTTGAGTAGTTTAATGATTGAATCTTTTGGATTTTAATGTTTAAATTTTAATGTTTAGATTTTAATGTTTAAATTTTAATGTTTAAATTTTAATGTTTAAATTAATTTTTGATTTCAATCTTTAACCCATTCGAAACTTCTGCAGCGAATAATCGCTGCAGCAAAACTCAGGAACGGACCGCTGCAGCGATTATTCGCTGCAGCGCTAATTAAGCTTATTTTCATTCAATTAATTGGTTTTTTATTTGCTGTTTTTCAGCATTACATGTATATTCTAATTGTAACAGATCTACAAATTACGTGGGCAAAAAAGACGTGTCATATTTACCCGGAAGCAATGCAGCCTCTGATTTGGCATTGAAATGTTCCATAACAGCTCTAATCTTATAAAGCCGATCTCCTGCAGGATCCAGTTCATTATCACAAAAATGCAGGTTTCGAAGAATAGATTCAAATTTTGCTCTTGACATAATGTGGAATATGTGGGAAAATCCTCCTAATCCAGGCCTTCTACTCCAGTAGTCACGAATCTCGGTAATTTGACGATTCCCATTTGAAGATACAGAGCCAAGAAGAGCTTGAAGGATTTTGCATCGAAATCCTACCAGTTTGTTTTCCTTTTTCCATGATTATTAGATTCGTCTACTAAAATATTGTCGTCGATAAAATAAGAATAATAATCGATAGGATCTTGAAAAGTACTGGAAATCAAATCCAACTCGTTCTTCATCAAAAATAAATGGTGTAGAAGACCTCGTCAATCTTTCCAACCATCTGGATGAACTGCTTCGACGCATCGTCATCCACTTCCTCGGATTCGCTTGAACTTGATGAAAATACTTCTGGTTGAATTAGTCGATCATCTGATCATCTGATCTGATCATCTGATCCATCAATAGACTCCAAATCACTGTCAATAAATAAATTATTAAAAGAATCGTTCAATCTGTCATCCATAACGCTATTTAAAAGAAGAATAACTTAGATTAATATATAGAAATTATCAAAAATAATATAAAACAAAAGTCAGCAAAACTGCGGGAACGGACTGCTGCAGCGATTATTCGCTGCAGCGAAAAATGTCAAAAAGGGCTTGGTGCAGACAGTGCCGCAGACAAAAAGAAGAAAAACGCTGCGGCTTCGAATGGGTTAATCATTGAATATCGAAAACTTGAGCTTGAAAATACCTTCGGATTTAGTGTTGAGTCATTGACAGCATTTTTCTGTATGAAGAAAATACTCTTGAATAAATAACCCTGATAACTATCATAGCAAATCAACAAGACAATTGTGGCGACAGTTCCGTGAAAACACGCGATACTTGTTGGATAAATTGAATATTCTAATTTTCTTTAATAGTCTTAAAACTTTTTTCTCTAAATCAACCTGTCAACCAAAATCGTTCATCGTAACCAATGTAAAAATACCAGAAAAATGGTATAAAGACGCATGCCATAACAGATGCTATCTAAAATAAAGAATTCATACAACTACAACATTTTCATTCAATTGTTTCATTCAATCCTTTTACCCAATTCTCTTTTTTTTTACTTTTTTCGATCATTTCTTTTTTTCGATCCGTTTTTATTAATAATTTGTTCTTTTAGGTTCAATGAGCAACCACGAAAGCTGGAATGACTTTGCTTGGCTGGGCTGGAATGCTGGGATGACTTTGAAGCTTTAAAATCGACGTGAGCACAAACTAAACGAATTCTTTGAACAAGGACAAGAATATCAACGAGAATTGAACGAAGGATTACACGAAGATTCGGACAAAGAAGAAAGACAAAGACAAAGTTCATCGCTTAGACTTAGGCTTATTGAGCCACTGCCAGATTCTATTAGGTTGATGCAAAAGTCTTTTTCGTTTTTTTCGTACTTCCGTTAAAAAAGTAACAAATGCACCAATTGAACAACGGTTTATTGCATTCGAAAGGCCAATTATTTTTCTGCAAAATGACATTAAAACGAGTTTAAAATGTCTTATGTCTAGATTTTTTTGGAGAGCCTGAAGTCGGGTAGTCAAAAAAGGCGACGGCTCGATGATGCATTTTAGACGCTTTAGCTAAGGAAACCAATCTTGATGTTAATAAATAAAAGATAGAGCACAAAAAAGTTAGATATTTTTTTCAGATTTTCAGAGAAATTGATTCAGCCAATTTCTTTATAGAGGTTTTGATAGATTTTTATGAAAAAACCCGTTTTCACTCTCGGAATTTGCTTGAAAGTGAACCCAAATTGACTTAAAAGATGGGAAATTCAACAATAAACACTTTTCATTTAGAGCAAACCATAGGTTAATTGATGACTTTGTTATTTTTCAAAAGAAGTACGAAAAAAATGAAAAAGACTTTTGCATCAACCTAATAGAAAATTGATCGAGCTTGTTTTCAATGTTAAGCGACTAATTCTCAAACAAACGAGCTGAACAAAATGCCGGCAAAAAGGAAACGTCAATGGCGGCGGAAGCGCTTGACCTCAAAAGAGATTGATGAAACTTTGGTAATATGGATTCTTGAAAAAGGAGTGAAAAAAAGCAAGTGATCCGTCGAATCTGGAACGAAGCGGCTAATGGTTTTGCTGATGCAGATAATCTCATCAAAAGAAGTCTGTTGGATGGAATAGTTTCAAAAGCAGCCCCAATTGTCATTGAGATCGGCGACCACAACATGTCAAAAGCTTCCTAGCGTAGAGAAAGTGCTTGTCAAACATTTCCTGAAACAAGAAAATCGAAGAGAGCACTTTCGAGCACACAAGCATGTGACGAAACGGCTGTTTGGCTCGATTCTTCAAGTATGTTTGATTTTACTGTTATTTTCTTTACTTTTAAAGATTTTGATTTTGTTTACCTGAATGTACAAATTTCGGAGCCATTTCTTCTGAAATTGGTACGTGCTCTGGCTCATCCAGCGTTGCTTTTGGAGGCTGTGGACAGCGGGGATGACCAGACCTATACATAGTAGATTCAAGCTTTTTTCGAGTTTTTCAGCTTTTCGTAATCCGGCCTGATCGATTGACGAGACTCACTAAAAAGCAGAAAAAAAACGATCAAAAATCTACTCACCCAATACGCCCAAGCCGATCCCACTCACATACACGCTACTTACAACCATAGTAGCGTATGGCGATCGAGAAGAGCAAAGACTCGGTTGCTCAATGAAATGGCGCAACGAAGGGTAACACGAAAAGATTCTTTTTGTAAAATCAACAAATCCGCTTTGTGCCGCACTTTCTATCCCACTTTATGCCCTACTTTGTTACTCTGGATTAGCCATTTCATATGCATTATCTTGTCAAAGTTCGAGCATAATTGGTTTAGCCGTTTTTTCTAAGATCACAAACAGTTAGTCATAATAAGTAGGTTACAGTTAATTGTGTAACTTACTTGAATCGATGATTCTTTGTAAGAAGTATTATCGTCCATATCTGTCATGAGAACCATTACAGTTGTTGCAAGAAGTGGATTTACCACAAAAACAGCTGGATGAGACGCTTTCCCCTTAAAAAGTCTTTTCAAATGGTTTCTTTGGTTTAAAAGGTATGAGAATCTTTCTAAAAGTTAAATACCTTCTTTGAAGTTTCAATATATGTGCTTCATCCAAAATGGATTGTTGCTTCTCGAGCAGAGTGCCGCCAATGGCCATAAGAAAATAAAGTATGATTAGTATGGCTGTGAACTTAAAAGGTAATAAATAAGGAACTGAAGAGATGGGTTTTCTGGGATTTGCTTAGCAGATCAGAAAATACGTTTATTTCTTTTTGCGCAAGCTTGTAATGCTCTGCGCGGCCTCAACTTCTAACAACTCTACTCCAAATTCTTTCCTAACCCCTTGAACGCATCCGTTGACTTGATAATCGGTAGCAATACCCAGAAAATAGATCCCAAAAACGGGAAAGACAAAAACTGGATAGGAAATGTTTAGGCGTAAAAAATCAAACACAGTCCCATTGAGCTGTAATGTGGAATGAATGCTAAAAATAAGGAAAGCAGAGTGACTAGAGAAGCTCGGAGCCACACCATTTTGTTTCCATGTGATTATTTTAGCATTTGTAGGAGATAAATAGTACAAACTTTTAGTTAGGCAAGTCAATTTTAGTTAGCCTAGCCACCAGCCAAGCCATACCCATCAACTCAATACATCGATACACCAACTTTAGTAATTCGAATCTCTTCTTCACCAACATACCTGCAGAAATGATAAGGAAATATTTATAACCTCGAGACGCTTTGGCGTCGCTGTAAAAATAACCCAACAGCCGAAAAGATTGATGAGAAAGCATGGAACTGGAGGAATGAGATTTGATGAGTTTCAATTTTGAGCTTTCAAAACTTACCACCGCAAAGGGCAAAGAGTTTGTCGAAAGTCGGGA
The DNA here is from genome assembly GCA_958450365.1 of Mesorhabditis belari. Taxonomy (NCBI): domain Eukaryota; kingdom Metazoa; phylum Nematoda; class Chromadorea; order Rhabditida; family Rhabditidae; genus Mesorhabditis; species Mesorhabditis belari. The sequence continues at coordinate 15,888 of CAUEEP010000069.1, forward strand.
TACCAACTGACATCAACGGGCACAATCAATGCAATAGCGGCTGAGGAGAGGTTGGAAGCGGATCGGCTGACAAAAGGATTCCATTCAGTAAAGTTCTCTCAAGGCGAAACTTTCGAATATTTGGAAGCCAATTGATTTCTTCACACAGAACAAGAAAGAACAAATGGAAAAATGAAATATTTTTGTGAGCAAATGTTTTTAACTGAAACAGGTGAAGTGTTTTATATATTGAAAAGGATCTTTGCTTAGTAATATTGATTAAACTGAGGCGTGGTTACTGTATCAATGAATTTCCTAGGAGACCTTTGAAGTTACATTTCCTAGGAAACCCTTTGAAACGATTCAGGGCGAGATTCAGTAACCTTGCTTCAGTTTAAGTATTCAGTTTAAGCTTAAGTTTAAGTTTAAGTTTAAGTACGCTTAGGTATTGAATCAAAGTACAGGGTGCGGCATAAGTATGGTTACAGACTCAGAACGGTGTATTGTAATGAAATATGAACGGATGGATCAAGTTTTGTCGAAATCTCGACATGACATTTCAAAATTCGGCTTTTTTATGATAAGGCAGAACAGCAAAGATGACCCTCCAACAAATCGAAGAGATGAGCTGAAACTTCTACCTCACGCCCTATAAAGCCCTGATCTGACCCCATCAGATTACCACTTATTCAGGTCTCTAAAGCCGTTCATCTCCGATTAGCTATTCAGGAGCTGTTAGCTTGTTCACTTCCCAGGAAGTCGAAAATGCGGTCACTAGCTATTTTTCGTCAGAAAGTCCCCAGTTCTTTGAAGATGGAATTATTGAATTGAGCAAAAGATGGCATGATGTCCTGAATAATAATGGAGAATACCTTTATATTAATCCTCTTTATTTATTGCTTTTTGAAATAAAAATTCGGGTCAAAAAAAATTGCATTATTTTCCCGCCAACCTAATATTAGGCTGTTAACCCAAAAGGGCGCTTTTTGTGCATAAAGGTTTTTGGAATAATTACAAAGATCGCATTCAAGATTTTCTTTGTTTTTCTTGTTTTTCTAATAACTTTTACAATTTTTAATCAAATATTTTGGTTTAGGTTTCCATTCTGGGAGCAATGCCAACAACAAATCGACCCACCCCGGAAGTATGGCAATAGGATTTGCACCATCGCTATCAACAACACAAATCTGCCGCCGAATCAGCTCGGGAAATCAACGATTTTTATGGATTCAAAGTTGTGACTACTCGCACAGCCCAAAATGGTTTCAAAAGTTTCGGAATGGCCGAACAAACATGAAGAGGAAGAGTGGAAGCGGAGGCCACAACAAGATTAATCGTCGTATTCTTTGGCAACGACTACGGCAAAATCCTGAAGGTACGGCACGACAACTTGATGCGGGTCTTTTTCGCACGTAACCATGTGGGAAATATTTGAAAAATCGGGCGCCGCGGAGTAAAGCAACAACAAATTCCTCATCGACTGACTCCAGCAATCAAAGCCAAACGAGCCTCTTCAGTGCGGCCGCCTCTTGAGCAAATATCGTCATGGACTACTTCCATTGGATACAATAGTAACACACGACTCAAAGCTGGTCTTTACGATGGAAGCTGGTCTTTTATGAATGAAAAACTTGGGTTGGTCTTTTGAATTTGTGTTCAAAAATTTCCAGACCAACCAGATAAATCCAGAAACCCCTCGTTATCAAAGTGTTTTTACAAAAAATTCAACCGGGCTCGGTTATGAGATGTGGATATTCGTCTAGTTTTGGTCTGCAGCAGAAAAGGTTTGAGGCCTCTTTGTTTCGTTTATAGCTCCTTGATCCATTACCTTATATATGGGTATGGATCTTCAGTCACACCGTGTTTTTTTTATCGGCCTATCGCAGGTGCTCTTGCGCAGGTGCTTTATTGAGTTCACTACATTTCTCAATGATCCTGGAGAAAAATGGCGCATCACGTGATTCCCAGGTGAGGACCTGCGGTGGGCCGATAAAAAACACGGTGTGACGCAGGTCACTTCCCGGCCGCGCATCACGGGCTAGTACGGACGTTTAAATATATTTACTTTTTTATTTGGCTGTTTTCTGTGTAGCAGATATCAAATTTGAGCCACATTGAACATTTGTTTTTCGCTGCCAGGAGAAAGAGGGCGAGGAACGACTTTTGTGTTGAACTCTTTAGAAAACTGTGAATATTCAATTTATCTTAACAAGTTTCGCGTGTTTTCACGGAACTATTCTTAAGCACTTTTCTTGTTGATTTACTATGATAGTTATCGGGGTTATTTATTCAAAAGTATTTTCTTCATACAGAAAATCGCTGTCAATAACTCAACACCAAACCCGAAGGTGCTTTTCAAGCTCAAGATTTCGATATTCAATGATTAAAGATTCAAATCAAAATGTCAGACATTAAAATTCAAAGATTCAATCTTTAAACTATTCAAAGAATGTTGAATCTTTGAATCTTTGAATTTAATTGGATGAATCTTTCAAAATCTTTCCATTTTTAGTCAACTACAAATAATTTCAAATATCATCGATTAAAGCAAGAACAAAGTGGTGACAGAATTCTCCCGTTAAAAAGGATTCAAAATGAACGACAAACGATAAACTAATGATACATGAAATGATTTGAATTTGTGAAGCTCAAGCGGTAAGAGGAAATGTTCATCTGCTTCTTTACTAAGATTGTTTTTACTTATTTTTGTCTTAGCTTTTTAGCTATAGCTTTTTGTCTATTTCTTTTTAAAATATTCGTTATTCTTTAGTGAATAAAATGCGTGTCGACAATCATATCCATCTTCGCCATATCATGCTCTACCACTTCGAAAAGGGCTATAACCTCTGCCGCAGAGCTTCTGTTTCATGATCTCAAAGAACTGGAGAAGCCCTAACGGACTACCACGTCAATCGATCGCTCAAAAATTGGCAAACAAATAAGATCCACAACGATTTGGATGACTTGATAGGACGATGTTAAAGCGTGGATTGCTCTCCAAAGATCGTTTATTCTTCGCTCGTGGAATCGATCGTCTTCCAAGCAAATGGCAACCAGTTATTGATGTAGGCGGTGAATATGCCTCCAGAATAATCAATTAAACACATTTTTCTAACCATTTATGTTATTTTTGTTAAATAAAATCATTTATAAAAAAGAAGTCCGGATAATTATGCATCAACCTAATAAATGTTCATCGCGACAAGCTTGACCCAAAACCGCTGGGGTTTTTTGATTTGTTCAGATATATTCATTTTAGAGCCTTGGAAAGAAAAACTTAATATAGAAAAATTTGACAAAACGCACTTTGGCTCAAAATTGAGCCAGATGTAAAATTTCAAATAACTACGTGATTTTTGAATTCTCCATAATTTTTTGCATCTAGCGCGCATTTTTACAGAATTTTTTGTTAGAAAACACTTTTTTGCCTTATTTCTTGCGCTGATGTGCGTGGAAGCACGTGCTTTTGAAAGAAGCGACGGAAAGAAAATCTGAAAAGAAAAAGAGCAAAAAGAAGAGGAAAACAGCAAACACAATTTATGCTATTGCTTTGAAAATCAAAAATAAAACTCATTTGCGATCACACTTCTAATAGACCCAAACAATTTGTGCTTAATCCAAATATCGAGCCTCCATTCCACACAGATTTTCCCTTACTCCATATCTAAAAGAATTTCTTTGTTTTTAGCAGAAAAAGGGGGAAAAGCTAAAAAGCAAGTTGAAATTCTTTGTTCTAAGATTTTAGATACGTAAATTATTATTATATTGAGTTGTTATGAAATGTGGCTATTCTTCTGATTGATCTCTAATAAAGCAGAGGTTGAGGGCTGTTGGTGTGAAAACCCTAGACTCTCTCAAAGAATCTCTCTGAATCCCATCATTCAATCATTCAATTCAAGAATTCAAGAAACATAACGTGATTACGGATGGCTTGAAAGATGGTTTTTATCTATTGATTCAAGAAAGCAGGGGCAATTTCTGAAGGAGCCAAGCTTCTCGAATAAGACTGAGCAAGCAAACAAACAAGCAAGAAAAAAACAAGCAAGCAAGTAAAGGATCAACTTTTCAGCTTTTCAGCTTTTCTCTCTCAGCAATCCATTGACAGAAATATTGAATTAGATAAAAGACAATGATTAAAGCTATTGATTGTTGATTTCTTGATTAGTTAATTTTTCATTATGTTGTTTTGTTTTTGAATTTCCATTGTTTCACCATTTGCACAACCATCACCTACCATATTTAATGATAACCATTATAAGTACAAGTTACGTCCAAATCCGGCTATCGACCATCTTGTGGTCGGTTTCGGACATCCTAATCCGACTTACAATCCGATAAATGCCAATTGATCCCGCTTGATTCATCGAATTTTTATAATTTTTTCAACTATGATGGTTTCAAAAGCAATTTAAGCAATATAGTTTGTGAGTTTCCAATAACTTTTTAAAAATATTGCGTGTCTTCGCCCATGCTTGCTAAAAAAGGTTCATTCCACCCTGAACCACCGCGTTTGTCAAACATTGATGGTTTTTTTTAAAATTCTTGCTCATCTTCTGGCAGACATGTAGTAGCTGATGTTTATAATTAAATTTTAATTTTTTTTCTTTTAGGTCATTGGTCTCTCTTGTGAATGATCGCTTTTAACGATCGATTCTGGAGAAATTCGTATAAGAACGACACAGTCGAGATTTTCCTGACTAATGCAGGTCATGTGAAGATGATCGAAACACTGAATCAACATCAGCTTCAATTGGAAATTAACTGAAGATGAAAAACTTCACCGGCGTTTCTCTCTATTCGGTGAAAACGGGACACACCTTCGGCACCATGGTGATGGAGCCAAGAAAATGACGGGAAGAAAGTCATCAAGCGTGAGGACTTCTGGCGCATCGCTTCGACAAAAAATATTCAATACTTGGACGCGCTTGAATCGGTTTAATGTGGGAAAGCTCCTCCAAAATTATTGCGGGATATCGAAAAAAAGTAATGAAGATTTTCCGTGGATCAATGCGAGGAATGTCAATACTTAAAGAAAATAGCAGCATGAGCTAAAGAAAATGGTATTAGAATAAAAATGGTAGAAGCGAGTAAAAAGAAATGTTTTTTCCCTGTATCATATCTTTAAAAGTTTCCTGGTCTCTTGAAAGAAAGGTCTTTTGAAAAAGAAACCTATTTACAGCCGATCAAATCAAATCATTCAAAAACACAAAAAAATCGGTCAATGCTAGGATTTGGATCATTTGGTCAGAAAATGAAAAAGAACGTTTTTGAGTTAAGAGCTTTTTTTTTGGAGCTATGATCTTGTTTTTGAGCTTGAGCTTTGAGCTATGAGCTTGAGCTTTACGAGTCGAATCATTTCAAGTACCATTGTACTGTCTTTGACTCCAGAATAGCTTAATTAAACATTAAATGTTGCTTTTCGGCTTCTTAGCATTAGCACCAATTGATTAGCATGATTAGCAATTGAACATTAGCACCAATGTTCTTTTATCGTTTATCATCCATTTCGAATTGTTGATAAAGGGCGAATTTATGTTGCTTTGATTTTATTTCAATCGATACTTGAAATGTTGTGGCTGGCTAAAAATTGAATGATTTTGAATGATTTTGAATGATTTTGAATGATTTTGAATGGTTTTGAATGGTTTTGAATGATTTTGAATGATTTTGAATGGTTTTGAAATGGTTTTGAATGGTTTTGAATG
>CAUEEP010000070.1:0-48520 GCA_958450365.1 Mesorhabditis belari
TTAAAAATGCAAAATTAAAAACGTTAGTCGAATGACTGGGAGGTTTTGAATGAGGGAAAAGGAATCCTTTGAGCTGATATTTTTCGGATAAGGGCAATTTAAACGATTCGTGAAAGGCGTGTCAAAAATGAAAGCGAATTCTTGAAATTGCAAAAACTCAAAGCTGTAAGTAGGCTTTGGTTTTGCTGCAAGGTCAGAGGAATTTCAACACCAACCTTCAATCAATTTTCTCAATCAATTTCTCAATCACACTCAATTAATTCAACCTTTATATAGCATTAAGTTAAACTTGTGGAAAATAGAAATTCCACGCAAAAATGGGTCAATATTGGCTGATGTGGTCAATCTTTTTTTCCATTGCTCACTTGGCAATAAATGAGTATCAATCTGTAGCTTAAAAAAAAAGAAAAAAGTCTCTACCCTTCTTTATATAAGTAATGGAGTAAGAAAAGGGTTGTGTTGTAAATGAGGAAAACTATATATCATATTGGTGGATGGGAGAGATGCCGTTGCCGATTTGAGGGCCAACATATTGCATGGTCCGGGCTTGGATGGAAGTCAGCAGCTTGACTTGTGTGAGTATCCCCTGAAAATTTCCTGCCAGATATTCGGTAGAGTTCAACCAGAAAGTTTCAAAAAAGAGCACAGTTTCTCACTTTGTTGTTAGCCGGACAACTGATACAAAATAGGCAAGATCTTCTGAGATTACAAATAATAGAACAAATATCAGAACAAATAATACTTGATGGATTAGTGTCCGGGGATTATAGAACTTCTTATAGGATTTTGTAATAATAGAACAGGATCCCTAATTGGGGGAATCCCCCTCGTGATTGAAAGTCTGAGATCAATTGTAGATCCTCGAAATTGAGGGAGAGAAATTGAGGAGGAATTGAGGAGGAATCTCATGAGGAAATTGGGGAGTAACTGAGGGAGGAATTGAGGTGAGTGGAATTGAGGAGTGAAATTGAGGTTGGAGGAGTAGAATTGAGATGAGTGAGTGGACTCGATCGATTCAAATTACAAGCGATTCGAATTGGAGTGAACAGGTTTGATATAGAGCTTGATTTTTCGATTTCAGCTCTTAGAAAATATTAGAGTCAGTTTTTCTGGGATGTTCTATTTATTTATCGGGAAATTCAAAAGTTAAAGTTGAATGAAAAGAGGAATCATGAGAAAGGTCTTTGGGTGTATCAAGTGTCGGACTGGATGGAAACTTTGGAATTAGGGTGGTAACAATATTGTCTCTGGGAAAAACTGAAAAAAAAAAAAAAGAGAGGAAAGATTTTTTCCTAGTAAAGAGGGAAATGAGAAAAGAATGAATTTCTGGTGCAAAGAATTGATGGAGCGAGGAGAGGTAAAGAGGAAAATGGGGAGAAGACAGTTAACCCATTGACACAACGGTTCACCCCCAGGGTGAAGACTGTAGGGGGAAAACCCTTGAGAGTGTATGCTCCATGGGAACAGTTTTAGGATCTATTTTCGGATATTTATTTTCTAGCCCCTGATTCTACCACTCGTTTTTTCAGATTCCCACACTAACCCAACCCAATCTGCCCAATCTGAAAGCTACGCTAGTTTTCGTCTTTGATTCCGATCACGTCTGAGACCGGGTAAAAGAACTGGGGCTCACTAGTCCCCTGAGCGATGTCCCCAACCGAACGCCCCTTCCGACCCTCGAAATTTTGGAGTAGAAGAAGAAAACCGTGGCTTGCTTGTTGCGTTTAAAGGGTGGCGGATCGAACCCTTGACCTTTCTGACTGGCGATACCTGGTTTTAGCCAGTTGGGGTCATGCGCGTGGTAGCGCTAGAAACGGGGCGCATGGGAGAGATTATAAAGACTTTATCGGGTGCAGGTGTTCATTCATGAAAAATTCACTCAAAATCCAGATTAAACTCGGAGTTTCTTTTCTAATCGGGAAAACTTAAAAATTCAATTTTAAAGACATTTGGCTTAACTGTTTGACTGGGGTACAATCTGTAATAAAATATCACCGGACATGTTCAAATTGAAGCAAAGTTATAGATAAATAGTTATAGAAAACAATGAAAACGAAAACTACAAACAGAATGGGCATAAATACTCTCATTGTTTCTTTTTGCATTGCTAAAGTTAGAAAGATGATTATAAATGGAAAATCGAACGCCTGTGGAAAATTTTGAAAAAGCTGTCAATTTCGAATGGATTTGTGTCGTAAACTTTTCCCATTCCTCATTTCCTTCACTTCTTCTCCTTTATGGACTTGATATGCAGTACTTTGCAGTGACGGCAATATGTTTTTATCAGGGTGTTTTTCGAGTCGGGACTTGAAGGTAAAGAACTCCTCAAATTGTAAAACCTCACTTCCTCTAGCTTTATCCAAAGAATCTCTGTAGTTAATGAAACTGCAATCTCTGTTTTTTAAGACAATTCTTTAGGTTAGATTTTAGCTTTATAAACTGAAATTTGGGGGGGGTATAAAAGTTCGTAGAATTTGGGATTTAGAAAAAAGTGCAACGATTAAACCCGTCTGAAAAGGAATCGATATTTTTAAAAAAAGATAATAAGAACTTGGATCATCAATAGAAATAAAGTTAGCTTTTTGTCGTTGTTAAAAGACAAAAAAAATTGTTGGAAAGCTTTTTTTTGAACAGATCTTGGCATATCGATTGAATTGTCTGAAAGAGGAAATGTCTGGAGTTAAAAAAAAAAAAGTAAAAGTTCAAAGGGGATTTAAAAAGAGAAAAAAAGAGATGAATAGTTCAAAAATCATCGAAACTTTTTGATACTCCTTTAGTTGTTGATTGTTCTAATGATAATATCGTCGCTCAGAAAAGAAATGAAAAAGAAAGCACAACTGTTTCTTTTTCTTTTTCTTTTTCCAATTAGACCCTGTTGTTTTTTTGCTTTTTCGTTCTCTCAATGATTTCCTGAGTTCCTCACTTGCAACACTCTCTTTTGTATCACTGTTTGTATCATTGTATTGTAACAATGCAACACATTGTGTCAACAATAATCACAGGCTCTCTGTTCTTTGTGCTGAAAGTAGAAACACTTCTTTTCTAGCAAGCAAACTGCTTTTACTTATTTTTAAAAAGCTTGGAACAATGAGGAATTGAATGCTAAAAGATGAAAGTAGCTTTTGATTTGAAAGTTTTCAAAAAAAGACAAAAGCTTATAAAGTTTGAGTTTTGAGTATCTAAAGAGAATGGTAAATGAAAGTTTTGATAGCGTTGACTTTGACTAGTTCTTTGTGCTAGAAAGAGTATGTTTCTACGCTGATTCCTTGACTAGTAAATTGTAAGAGTCTCACAAAAATTAGCTTTAAAATTACCTTTGTATATTGTATTTTTTTTTCAACGAAAATTTGACTAGTGCAAAAGCGAGAAACGCATCCTTTCTTTAAAGCACTATTGTTTCATTTTTTCATCTTCAGTGATCGTTACAACAAGAAAAAAATGGTTGTACTGAGGTGGATCAGGAAGAACCCTTTCAATAGCTTGATTATCGAAGTCACGTTAAAAAAAGATCTACTTTCAATATCCCATTTCACTTCCTAACAATCACCGAATCAGCTAACTTTCTTGCAATGAGATGGGTATTTTCCCTCGAGACAAATCTCTAAAGATTAAAAAGATCATCCTTAGGGTCAGAATCACTTATCTTTTCTTTAGTCGTTCAAAAAAGATCACTTTCTTGTCTAGGTAAGAGATCTTGGTCGGAATCACAGGCTTCAAGCTAAAGGGCACTGCAAATATTTTTTTCCAGTTATTGTTTTTACTCGACGCACCAGGATTCGTTACAGATATCTCGTTACATTGAATGGTCTCCAATTCCCGATCATAGCCTTGGACAGCAAAGATTTAACCTCAACACGTAGGGAAGTTCTTTGTCTTGTTCTTGTTCATTTTGTCAATCCTCCTGTCGCTTTGTATTTTCTCCAAAAAGATTGGTCCCGCGGTCCGATCCGTTTTTGATTTTAGAATTCCGGCAATTGATTGAAACTGAGCATCAATCAAACCTGAATTTGAAATTTAAAAATTTGGAAACCTCAAAATAATAAGCTATTTTTTTCATCATGTTTGATCAAAGATTTAAACTCTGATCAATGAAAGTCTGACAAAATTTGAACAAGAACGCAAGACAAAAAGAACTTCCATTGATGAGTTAAATCTGGTCAAACATGATCAGTTGGTACAGGTAACGATCGCTTGAGTTAATTTGAAAGATAAACTGACGCTTCCTCTGTTTTAGAAAGGATGCAGTTTCCTGCTTTTGAGCAATGTTAGGGCCCTTCGTCTAGTCAACGTCATCCTTTTTCATCCATTTCTTGATCCTCTCAAACTAAAACTTCATAAACTTCGAATCTGTAAAGCTTTCGAAATCGAAACTTCTGTGGGGGGGGGGACTTTTGAACTGCAAACACATTTTAGGTTTCATTAAATGCTGATTTGGACTCCATTTTGAATGGATTTCAAATTCAAAATCGCGCTGAGGAGGAATATCTCAATTTTCTTTAGATAACATGAACGGTTGAGGAACCAGGTCTCTCTTTTTCGATCAGAGTTACCGAAAAGTCGAGAGTCACTGGGGTTGCATCATCAAGCAAAGAAACAGAAGAAAAAAAGGAGAAAAGAGGAAAGGACGATCCTCTCAAAACCATTCTGATAGGATTACTTCGATCACTCTTCGTTTGATGGAACAGAATGAGTAGCGCATTGGGAATAGAAAAATGTATAAAGCAGTTCGTTTTCAAAAGCTGAAGAATTTCTGTCCTAGCACTAAAAACATGATACCGTATCCTCTCGAATACAGTGCACCTTTGACAGTAGTCAACCTTCTAATAGTATTGCGGTCCGAGAGGGTTTGAAAAAACAAAAGTGCAATCAAACGAAATTTTGAATTTTTGGTGCTTCTTTTTCACCCCCAAACCTTTTTGTGACCCTATAAGGTTTTTATGAGACATTCTAAAGCTGGTCTGTTCCAAGCAAAAAAAGGAGGCCTTTTTGATTCATTTGCTGTTAACTCATTCCTTCAAGACATTTGAGGTGAAAGAAGCAACTAAAATTCTTGTTGTGCAAAAAGTTTTTGGGAAATCTTTTGTTATGCTATCAAGACACTAAAAGTATCTGATGCTCAACCCTGCCGGGCCAGTCAACTGTATGGCAGCCTTCCAACCAAAAAGAAGGAGCCAAAAGGAGTAGGAAAATGTGAAGCTTTGTAGCAAATTCTTTGGAACAAAAGCTTATACATCTGTCTTACTTCTTGATAAATGATATGCAAAACTCTGTTTTCACAGGTAAAGTGTATCCCCCTGATGCCAGTATTGCAGGGTCCAGATAAAGAACAAAAAATAGTAGTGCGCACTACACCAGGCTAGAGACAATATGGTAATATTCTTTGATTTTTTGTCATTTTGATCAAAAATATTTCAAAATATCAGGATAAACTGAATAAAAACAAAGAACATTTGGTATTCAAAGTGCTGTTCTGATCTTTAGAAAACAAAACCTTTTAACAATAAGAACAACATTTAAGTAAGTCATTTAAAACTTAATTAAAGCAAGAACAATATTGTTAGAGCAAAGGAATTCCAACATTGTTAATTTCAAAGAACAACAGTGAAAGTTACAAAGTGTCGTTTTCATGCCTATTCTCTCTGAATAGAGGTGTGCACCCCTCTCCTTGATTAGTATTCAGGGTCCTGTGGAGGGTTCAAAAAATATTTTTTTTCACCATTATTCGAGAGAGAACTGGTAATGCCCTAAAGAAGCACTAAAAATTCTTCAATTTTAGGGTTGTTGTATAGTTTTTCTTCAAACTAGACATTGCCAAAAAAGCAGTACAATAAAAGCAAAGTACTGCTTTTACTTTTTTACTTTTGCAGATGGGTAGTGTGAGTAAATATTGCGGCTAATGAGAAGTTTAAAGAAAAATTTTTGATCGGAAATGCAAGAAAGTAAAGGAGATCAAGGGGAGAAGTGTGAGTGAGTGAATGTATTGGTAAGAGGGATCGATCCAAGCACTTTCACTTTAGGGAATTGAACTGTTTGAGTCCGCGAACAAAAAGTGAAAAGAATTGATAGAATTGAGCCAGCAAAGCCGTACCTTACTGATTTTCATTGTCAAAGAAAGTCTTTACAAACAAACTTGTTAAATTCAGGAACTTTTATAAAGCTTTTCAACCACGACTATCCAAATGGGATGTCCTCTAATCTGTGGGAGTTTAAAAACATTGCTGTAGTTGTAAAAATACAGTCAACAATGGATTAAGGCAAGATAGTTCTCCAAACTGAATTCTCGGAAATACACCTGATCCCTGAAAAAGCAAAGTCATATTAAAATGGGAGTCTCGTGGGTTACAAATGCGCTTTTTGGACACGAAAGCGGCAAAGTGGTTCGCTGAGAGTTAGAGCAGATTGAGAAAGTGAAAGCATGCAAATGAATGTTTTTCTGGGATCTCAACAAACATATACTATTTTGTCACATGAATAATGTGGTGAAAACAATACAGAAGCAGTCCTGTAAAACTAGGCAGAGAAAATCCATCTAATATGGCAAAAAGCGCATCAAGAAACTGCGGCTCAGCGGAATTGGAACTGTAATCACCCCGACTAAGATAGAGACGGGCTCAGGGGGGCTCGGCTACAAAGAATGCTTGAGGTAGGGGACCGTGTCGCCAGAATGAACTTAGAGAGGTCTGCCAGCTCTATGCCCCGGGTTGAGCTGTGTCAATTCTTCAAATTCCAAATTTTTCAAATTGTTCGTCATTTCCGTAAAGATAAAACCCTCTCATTTTTTTAAACTCCGACACAACTGAGGTTCAACCTGCATCCCTGGTCCAATGGCCACAAGTTTTGTCAAGTATGGTAAATGGGGGGATCGGGTAAAAGGATGAGCAAAAGCGTGAGGCTCCTCACAACAGGTTCGAGGAGCGGAAGCGTTGGGTAAGCCTTGATGCTAGTGCAAAGAGATAAGCAAAGGAAAAGAAAAGGGAAGAAAAGAAAGCAAAAGCGGTATCGACAACAAGCAAAATGTCCTCTTTATATGGGGATGGAGATTTGTAGAGAAAAGATGACATTGCTAAATTTATTGAAGCACATTTGAGTGTACCATGAAAAGCCAATACCAGACAGTTTCCTACTTGAGGTACAAAGTGCAGGCAAAAAGAAATTGTTCAATATTACTAGTTTCATTTAGTTTAGGGGTGAAATGGCTGAACTGTGTGGCGCGATCTCATATTGCTTGTGATGGAAGAAAAAGATGGGCGTAATAATGCTAAAAGGAATGAAAAGAAGGAAAAAGTTATAGCATCGATTGCCTTCTCATAGGGTTGGCGGCAAAGAAGAAATAGGAAAAATCCTGATTACTTCTGTAAGCATTTACATAAAAATACTATAAACAATTTGCGATAGAAGTTGTTGGAAAAGATAAAACTGTGTGGTGAAAAGGGCCTAAAAGTGATTTTTTTGGCATCCCAGGCGCTCAGTCGACCATCCAGTTTAGAATGTGCCCTGGTTCAGTAGAATGTTCTTGTGTGGGCGCGAGTAATGATAGAAATACACTTATACAGATGCTTTTGAGTCACTATGAGTTTCTTTACGGTAAAGCGTTCAGCCAACGAAAACAATGATCGATGCCAAATATTCAAGAGCTCCCTATTTACCTGTCCATCTCTCCCATATCATGCGCTCAAAGAACTATGGATATTTTCTTAGCAAATTCAAAGCTGTAAAGATCTTGTAATGACTGGTTTAGATTTCACTTGTTAAACCATTATTGGTGATTGTGTATCAAAGTATTCAATGTTTCTGTACCCAAACCCAGCTGAAGTATATAAATTCTAAAACATTTGATTTTCTTTCCTGCTAGCAATAGTCCAAATAAACTTAAACTCAAATATCTTGGTGTCTGAGCTGTTCAATAGAAATGCTTTTGTACCAATCGACAGAAAGAAAGACTTGGCGCATCCATCCAATATCGGCATTGAGTTTTTCACTTTGACAGCCCGACACAGAGAGATTTGAGCTGAAAGTTAGATTAAACCACGGGAAAAGGGGCAGGCTTTCAGACGTCCGGATAACCAGCTGGAAGATGCCTCTGGTCAACGTGGAATCAGTTTAGATTTTTTTTTTTTTTTTTTTTTTTTTTTTTTTTTAACGCTTTGGTTTATCCCTTTCTAAGATCCCAAACACAGCTGATTGTCTCAAGGGAAAAAAGGGAAAAGAGAAGAAAGGTGCTAAAGGCCAGAAATATGAGCTTTTTTGGGCTTGCTCGGTTTCATGGTGGCTTTAGCTTTTGGAGAAGAAAAAGAACGTCCGTAATCTGGATCCTTTTTCGGGCTTTTGTTGGGACCAATAACCGACCAGCCTCTATTCAAACCGGGGCGCTCAGTAAGCCGACGAATCTTGGTGTTGATGAAATCAAATGAGTTTTCCGCGCAGTTTCCATATTTCATCCATTCTACGCAAAATTGATAAAGGCCCATTCAGAATTTTTTTTCCAATCAGATTGCGAGTTATCAATTAAATTGAGAGTTATCAATTAAATTGAGAGTTATCAAGTTAGATTGAGAGTTTTACTCAATTAAATCATTGAGAGTTATCAGGTTAGATTGAGAGCTACTATCAATTAGACTGCAGTTAGATTGAGAGTAAACGAAGTGCAAAAAAAGAAGTTGAATTTGTTCTTGATCCCTGCATCAACTATCGGGAAGCTCTATTTCAAAGTTCCAGATTTGTCAAGCCTTTAGTATTCCTCCGAAATGCCGATCATTTAAAAGTTTGTAGTTTTACTTTGATTTTCAAAGGAAGTCTTTACTATGATTCAAATTTTAAATTGAATCTAGATTATATTGCTTTTAAAAACTCAAATTTCCTTTATTTAAATAGGGAAAATGCCCTCTCATCCGGTATCTTTAGCTCCTGATAAAAAAAATTTACGACCCATCATAGATTCCGGTAGTTTCAGCAAAAAAAAATGAAAAACAGTAAAAGAAGAGAATGAGAGAAGAAAAAGGTAAAGTGAGGTAAGAAAATGGAGTTTTTTTTGGAATTTCATTGGGAGATTTTCCTCCGCCTTGCTTTCTCACGTTTTTTCACTTTTGAAAGATTCTTTATGGCTCCTAAATGACGTAGGTTTTTGGGCTAAAAATTTGCTTTAAAGTTAAAAATTGATTTGCTGATTTGCTATTGGGTAAACAACCACTCTGAGTGTGTAAATGAGATAAATCTTAAGCTACAATTGCTTGCAATTTGCCTTAGCTTTGTGGCCTTTAAAAATGTACTTTCCTCTAGTGGCTTTCTGGAGATTTTCCGAGATTTAGAATTCTCAAAAACACTGATGCAAATATTAGCAAATCTCTGTAAAGGGATTAAGATCGCATCGGTAAAATGTCATGTTTTTTGAATTAATCCTTTGGGAAACTGCCGCAGATTCCTTTTAGCTAAAAGCAGTAAAGAAAAAGAAAGAGGCAGTGAGGATCTGACGAGAAAAAAAAAAATGACGTAATTCGCGATTTATTATTTTAAAAGGAGAAGAGTGGGATTTCTTCTTTCAAAGATCAAATTTTATTTTGTTTTATCGGAATTTTTATGAAAGTGAGCTACTGTAAATACCAGTGATAGTACCTCAGCGCCAAGGGCTGCAGTCGCAAAATAGTCGCTAAAGTTTTTTAGTATTTTCATTTTTCAAAGCACCCGTATGCTTTAAAAAAGGGGTACGCAGCACTCGAGTGAACAGCCCCCCACTTCAGCTGCCAGGGCTTGACACACCCAAACGCGCATTGTAGTGCATAAAACAGTGCTGAGAAAAACTCGTCCAAGAGGAGACTAGATAATGCTGCCTGTCTGCACCGTCATTATGGGGGCGGGCTACTATTATACAGATAGCATGGTGGGTAGGTAAAATGAATCAATAAGAAATAGCTTAAAAGAAAAAAGTATTCGCTAAACAAATACTTTGGCGATTATTGATCGATTGATTGATTCATTGCTGGGATAGTGCTGTTCTTCTTTGGCCTATCAATCGAGATGCCTTTCCCAAAAGCTCACTTGATTTTGATCGAAAATTATGATTTAGCTTTTTGAAAAGCTTCATAGATTTGATTAGAAATTGCTCTTGAAATCGCTTTGTTTAAATTTCGAACCTCACTGAAAACGGCAACGTTCATATACCCGGTGCATCGACGCCGATGCCAAGCTTGAGAGATCGCTCGGAATGGTTTAGGGTAAAAATCGAGATACAGGTAGTGCGCGGACGCAACGGGGTGATATGAATACCGTCCATTACTCCAAATAAAGAAAACTCTGCAACAAAGCCAATTAAATCGAAATACTCTCGTAAGAAAGCATGCCTCAAGATCGGTTCGATTTCCTTGTCACGTCGCTATATAAGGGGGTAGGCGGAAGAGCCACCTAAAGCTCTAGTAATGGGGAAGAAGCGGAAGAGCACCCAAGCTCGATAATGGAGTAGGTTGAAGAAAACCCAAGTCCCATAATGGGGTCCGCGGAAGAAAACCGTAGTTTTCTAATGGGGTGGGCGGAAGAAAACCGAAGCTCTAAGGTAATGGAGTAGGCGGAATGCGTCCCTAAGCTCTATAATTTTTAGTAGGCGAAATAGAGCACCTTAAGCTCTATAATGGGGCAGAGGGAAGAAAACCTGGGTTGCCGTTACAGAGAAAGAACTTTCAGCTAAGAGCGGTGCCAATCGAAAGCAAGAGATAATTTCAAAAAAAAATAGCTGTTGATGTCTTTTTGAGTTTAGGATGCAAAATAATAGAAAATTGGTGTGAAGGCTTAATGGAGCTACGGTTCTATTTAATTGTCCGACACTGTAGATGCCATAAAAATATCAAAGGTTTGATAATATTATACTTTGAAACTCAACATTGACCCAGATAAACAGCTTTTTTTTTTCTTGTTTCTAAAGTTTTACAGTAAATCCTCCTTACAATCTGTGCGGCGCTGGCTGGCCAAGACGTCCTGTGGCTCGAGAAACCAATCGGCAAACTGAGGCGTTATGCTAGAAACCAAGTGAAAAAGCTGTGTTTGTGGGAATCAATGTTAATTTCAAAGTATAATAGACCCTCGCTTTTGATATTTTATATCTACAGTAGGCGGCAGCTTCTTAGCAAAACTTTCCCCTTTACCTGTGCGGCTGGCTGGCCACTCATCTCCGTGCCTCTAGAAAACCATCGCAAATTGAGGGAACCCATCGTGGAATCAATGACACATCTTTGATGCTTAGAGAATGAGCGCTAGAATATTGAATTACAGTTTTTGGGCCTGCAGCCAGAATATTTTCGAGAACGTCGAAAGTGGATGGACCGGGGGATGTTTGTGCAGCCGCAAAACACACCGGTGTGACCGTGAAACACAGACCGGTTTACCGCCCGGCATTCTTCGAAAGCATTGATGATATAGAGCGTGATATTTTATTCATCACCTCAGAGCAAAGTGCGCGGATTTAAGATTAAAACACATGAATACACATTAAAAATATTACGCACATGAACACGAAAGGGCCGATAAAAGCAACACGATATAATACATATTGGGAAAGAAATAAAGTAAGTGAAAAGACCATGAAAAATGTAGCAGATGAAAGATCACAAAGTCACCCAAAAAAGGAAAGAAGGAGGCTCCTTTAAAAATTAGACGTGGTCGAGATCAAACGCAACTTATATGTAGTAATATATGGGTGGGGCACAGATAATCAACGTCAAGGCGATCCACTAGAGCTTCAAGATCAACATCATTCACAGATAATACTTAAAAGATTTCTTTTCGAGACTATTGAACCCCTCTCAAAACCCTGGGGAGTCGATTTCCGCGATTTCGGCGCTCTTATTGAAAAGAATTATACACAAACGTATACTGAGGTGACTGGAATTTCTAAAACGAAAGAACCTCCCTGAGCTAACCGTGGGATAAACTTTGAATAAATCTTTCGAAAAAGAGGGATCGGTTGCCTGTCCTTACATCACTTTGAAACATTCTATTAAATCCGTGACCTCCCCGCGGTGCTCCAACCAGGAACCTTTCCGAGTTACCCGCCAAAGGCGTGAGTTACAATATGAGGTATGGTGCAAAAAAGAAAAGGCCTGAAAGTGTGATACCAAAAAAAATCACTTATAAAAAAAGAAGATGGGGATAATTTGGATGCTATGTTAGCTAGGAAAATAAGGAAAAGAAAAATAAGAAAAGGAAAAGAAATATAGAAGCCTACGAATTTTACGGAATTTACGAGAATTTTCATACAGTAAAATAGCCTTTTCCTCCTAGAAAAATGGGAATATTGATAGAAAAGAAATGATCTGAGGGACCACTTGAAATATCGATTCTTCTGCGTCCGTTTTTTTCGGTTAAGTACAAAGTTTTTTTTTAGAAAATGGTGTGTACCAGGCGCTCAGAAATAGAAAAAAACGGCTTTAATCGGCAAAAATGAATTAACTGGGGAGACGGGAAAAGAAATCCAACAGAAAAAGACAAAACATTTACTAAGGAAGGTTTATTTTTTGTAATTCATTTAATTTAGCTGTCACTTCCTTACACAAAGCCTTTTCTTGTAATATCATCCTGATTGTGTGTCATGTTGAAAATGAGCTTGACTGATTCAAAGTGACAATTTTTCTACAACTCACTTGGGGGAAATCTCTTTCAATTTGAATAAAAAGGGCTTTTCAAAAATAAAAACATTGTTCAATTCGAAAACTATTTTTTTTTTTTTTTTATGTAAGAGACATTTAACGGATTAAATTTCATCAAAATTTTTCCAGAAATGATTTCGGGCCAATCCTCAACGATCAGATAAAGGCGGAAAAGAGAGAAATGCAGAAATGTGTTGGAGAAATTTTTACAGAGAACAAAATTACTGTAATAGCTTAGTTTATCTTTCAATTTACAATCGTAACAGTTAAAAACTACCGTAAATACTGTAATAGTACCCATCCCCATAATGATTTGCGCGGAGCGTTGCGTAGTCTAGCTTTGAACGAGTTTTTCTCGACACTGGTTTATACTACAATTGAAGTTTCTAGGGTATCAAAAATAGCTGAAATTGAGGGCTATTTTTTGCTACCAAAGACGCAGTTTGCTCTGACGTTCGCTGTGGAGGTCGATCTATTTCTATCATGGAGAGACGCCGATTGGTTAGCCGATTTGATTGATGTTGAAGTTGCGTTGTAAGAAAAAAAGCTCTTATAAACTTTCCAAAGAATTTGTATTAGACTTAAAAAATGTCAGTTTTTATCTAATTGGAAAGCCGGATAAAATAAAAGGCTTAGATTAGTAAAGTATTGTCTTTCAATTTCCTACCGTAAATACTGGGACAGTGCCTCCACCTCCGAATGACGGTGCGGAGTGTTGCGGGGTAGTCTAGCTTTGAACGAGTTTTTCTCGACACTGGTTTAAGCTAGAATGCTCGCTTAGATATCAAAAATAACCCTCTAATTTCAGCTATTTTTGATACCGTGATCGCCAATCTTGGGAAAGTACGGGCGCTTTGGGAAAAATGAAATAAGCCTGTAAAAACTTTGCGATCACGCGACTGTATCGAGGGCGGTGGGTACTATTAAAGATATACTGCTGTGAGCCGCGAGTGTACGGGCCGCTAAAAATATCCAAGAATTTGCTAATAGTTTTGCCGATTGGTATCCAATAATTTTTCTGCTCCAACCACTTCGGGGAAATCTTTTCGAAATTAAAGAAAGATGTTTTCAAAAATAAAACATTTAACCTCTAAAACCAGTAAGAACGATAAGAAGTATATAAGAAGATATATTTAACTATTAAATTTCATCAAAATTTCCAGTTATGACTTCATTTTCTCAACCCTCAACGATCAGATAAAGGTGGAAAAGAGAAATGTGAAATGTGTTGAGAAATTTTTAAGAACAAAATTTTCCAGGAGAATCCATCACGATTTACAAAGCTTTGTAATTTAAAATACGCTTAGGAATCGATGTTGTTTTTCTGAAAGAAAACCCCTAAAATGGATGCAGAAAGGCTGTAATTTAGAGAGGACCGATTCGGCAAAAGCGTACCATTGAGGCCTAATATGATTTGTTTTGTGAAATTTAATAGGGTTTTTCTGTGCAAACACTGAGGAATTGAGGTGGAAATTTGAGGGGATGATCATCAGAAAAAGAGAAAAATGTTCTGGTCAATGGTGTCTAAAAGTATACGAAAGTGCTGAGTGGGGGAGATGTCTTCTCAATGTAACAATTAAATCACAAACAAAAGATATTTTAGTAAAGCTGCAAAGCAAAAGCCTCAGTAAGTCAATGGTAAGTCTAGTGGAGGATGGAAAGTCCGGATGGGGAGGATCACTCCTGCTTTTGACATCAGTACTTTAAAGCATAAAGCCTCACGAATCAATAACTTTTATCATAAAAAGAAAAGATCTTTTTCTTTCAATTTATTATAAAAAAATATTTCCGCATCAACTCCGTAAAAGTAGTGGCGTTTCACTAAAGAGTTGTGTTTTAAAAAGTAACTTTTTAATCAACCGTAGTTGCTCGTAAAGTCTTATTTGCCGATTGTGCGATATCGCGTGAAACCAAAAGATTTTTTAAAACGTTTAAATTCAAAAAATTAATTTAAACCTTTACTTTTCAAAATGTTCCTAAATTGGGTTGTTTTTGAAATTGATGCTGCGTTTTTAAAAAAATGGACAAAAAGCGATTGAAAGGTGAATAGGGAAATGAGAAAAAAAGGTGCGCAAAACAAAAAATACCGCAAAAAGGAAGAACAACTGTAGCACAGTGATAAAAGGATGGATGGAAAATGGAGGGTATTTTAGTCGTTTTGGAGTTGTTGAGAAAAGGGAAGGGGACGGAGGAGAAGAGTGGGAGTGCCGCGAGGGCCCCTGGCTATAGAAGGGGGGAGGTGAGGAAGAGACGAGTCCCAAAAGGCCAAAAGAGCTGAAAAAAGTAGAAAGGTTAAAAAAAGAACTAAAGGATAACGTAGAAAAGAGTCGAAAATGAAGAGAGGGATTCCCATTCCCCGGAAAGCTCCGGGAAAACGGCCAAAACCCGAGAAGTCTACTGCTTTTTCTGCGTGGTTTTCTTTCATGTTCCTTGTCTATTCCCCGTTTTGCTCTGATTTATTTCTAATTCAAACCCTTTCTATTCTTCTCTTAGCTTCTTAGGCTGCACGTCGTAGTTTTCTCTAAAGGTTTTAAACTTTCTTACTGCTTACCAAATCTAGTCTTTTTTCAGTCCTTTCCTTCCAGGATTTCCCCTTCTGAGCGCAGTTCCTCGCTCCTCATATACTCCGAACTTACTGCTCGCAAGGTTTTAAGGCAATAGTTTTCTGAATTGAGCTCCGTTCAGAAACCCTCTGGTTTTGGTTTGGTTTGGATCTTGAATCTCTGACGGAAAATTGAGTAAAAAATAATTGCTTGGCGCTTGGCCTGAAAAATCGGTTTCTTAGAAAAAGCTCCCAGATATTGGTTCCCCCCAGCCCGATTCCCCTTCTCTTCGTCTTACTGCCGCCGTTCTTCTCCAATACAATGAAAGTGCCGCTCCATTATCATGCTGGGGTGAAAACGTGAAAATTGGGGTTACAAAAGGAACGACCAAAGAAAATGCATGGTTGGAAACAACATAACTCTGATGATGTTGAGTTAAAGATTGAAAAGTGAATCGTTGGGTAAAATGGTGAAATGCACATAGTGCCTCGAGCACGATAAAAACTGAGAGCAGCTGGGAACACCACGAAATTTGAAAGAGATTTGGTATTGGAATAATTTTTGGTATTGTAAAAAAATATTGTAAACATATTAGGTCAAGAAAGATGCAAGCATCAGCTGAAAAAAACCCAAGCTCCAGCTTTTGTTCTCTTCTGATCAAAAATATTGAAAAAGATCAAAACCCAGGTTTAAGCTTAAGTGTTTATGGAAAGAAAGAATGAAATCGGGTGTGGCAATTGGAAAGGTTTGAAAAAGAAAGAAAAAAATGAGGGTAAAGAAAAGCAAAAACTGGTGGAGTTTCCCAAGAAAATAAGTCAAAAGAATAGCAAAAAAAGAGAAGCGTTAAAGCTACGTAAGGAAAAATAAAACGTAAGTTAAGTTCAGGGAGTTGAAAAGTATTAGATTGCGATGGGGTGAGAAGAGGCGGAAGAGGCTGACCAAACAATGAAATGCATGAAGTGAAGAAGAAGCTGTAAAAGAGAAGATGAATGAAATGAGTGGATCGTTGTGGTGAAAAGAAAAAAAGAATGGGATAGGATGGCATAGAGAGTGGTTGAGGGAAGGGGATCCCCGGGGGGAAGGTCTCCACTTCACAACCTCGATCCCTTGACCCCCCCATTAGCCAGCAAAGGGTCAAGAAATGTTTCGTGCTTCGGGAACGAGTTAATTTCAAAAAAAAAAAGTATCATACTGTCAACTTGAAAATTATCTCAAACGTTTCTCTTTGTGATATAAGACAATTTCTGAGTTTCAATTCCGAGATAAAGAAAACACGCCCAAAAGCGTGAACAGTGAAATGAAAAGCTTCCTTGCAAATAAAATCAGCTTTCTACCCATTATGGTGAAAGACATCCCATCCCCTATAAACGCCCAAATAACGAATCATTGCGGGGGCTTATCGTTGATCTAATCAGTTTACATACTTCAGTTATACGTAACCCAGAAATTCAGAGTGGCTCTGATCAACAGTGTTCGCTTCTGTTTGCCTAAACAATTTCTTTTGCTACCGTAGTTCAATGTTTATACTTAAAAGCTGAATGGTTAAGCTTCCAGCAAATTAGCTCGCCGATGAGTAAGTGAGAAAAAATAATAGAATGGAGTTTGTTTCTCAGCTTGATTATTCTTGAAGATAATATTGAGATGTGATCAAAACAATCTCATTAAAAGATCTTCAAATTTCTTTGAACCAAGGACTGGGGTTTCAATAGCTTCATTAGGGGTTTCCTTGATAAAAAAATTAGAAACATGTGTGATCATTTTTAACCATCTTTTCTTATCTTTAAAAATTTCACAGTAACTTTGCTGGTATATGTGAGAGATCTAGAGAAGCCTCGGAAACAAATACAATTCTCTGCTGAGATTAGCAAATGTAGGTCCGCTTTAAGCCAAATGTTCTTTTTTCGAGCTCCACCCAGCATCTATACGAAGTGTTCCCATTCTTCTGAAAACTAAAAGCTACTTTTGGTGTCCTGAGAAAGCTTTTATGATTGGAAGTGGGGAAAGTAGCTGGGAAAGGAAGAAAGAAATTTTCTCTCGCCGCTCGACAGACAGACAATTTGCAAAGAACAGATGGGCGGAAAAGTGAATTACCGGTCATCTCTAATCACTCCTTAATGACATGGGGACTGTGTGGAGAGAGATAAACTGATGCCAGCACAGATGAAAAGAGATCTGTTGTGGAGATCAAATAGGGCAGACTTCCTGAAAGTGCCAAAGCTGAAGTCAAAAAGATAGGCATTGAACACCGGTGTCCAATATTGTGCAATTTGTTTGAGATCAATGCCTTCAAAACCATCAGTGTTTTTCTGTATCAGTTTAGATGCTGCCAATTTAGATTCAGAATTCGTATTTCTCAGGAGGAGTTTTGCAGTCTTATTCTAGAATGTAAAGCAAAAAAAATGAGCACACTGAATTTATAGAACCCTGAAAAGCTCGAGTTTTCTTGCTTACATCACGTGTCGCCGATATGTCATCTCAGTTGCATAATTGGAGTTTGAGGTCAGTGTACTGTAAAATGAATGAGCTGCTTTGCGAAACGTGGGGTCATTGCTAACCCTCAATGTGTAATAATTAAAACACAAAACAAGCTCGATATTTTAGCGAAAGTTTCCGCTATGCCTTCAAGTACATAAAGTCAAAAAGTCGTGTCACGAGAATAGCTCAAAATTTCTTTAAACTGCTTTTTCGGATGGAAAACGCTTTAGAAATCGGCCTCAAAAGGGGAGCCACCCAATGCCCCGAATGAAACACAAAAAGATTGGAAAGAATTGGAGAGAAATGTAGGCAATTCTCTCCCTCTCTCCTCCCCATTGATACAATACTGTTCCTCAGTCGTAGCGTAGCTCGGACCTTCTTTCTTGTGTGATGAACCCTCCATCCATAAATTAGAAAGTTTCCGTGATGAAAAGGACCCCAACAATGATCTCAATTCTGGTTCAACATACCTAATCCTGCACGGGAGATCAACCCAAGGTCATTTACGTCGCAGTGATAAAAGCTCTTTATGACATGTGCTAAATATCAAATCCCAGTGCTCAACTACTTTCATGTCTCGTACCTAACAGCTCGCGTAAGGCATAAAACCATACTCAACAATTCTTATTAAAACCGATGGCTCTGAACTCGATAAAACTCATGGACTCCAAAGCTAGCTTCAGAGCTACGGCCAGTGAAGAAAGAACGGCCACACAAAAACGACTACTCCGGCAACCTGAAATGAAACGCTTAAAACTCGAGAAAGTATCCCAGCTGATACTTCCTGGCTTGGGGGCTTTGGGCCTGAGAATCGCTGGCGCTGAAGACGCAGGGCACGGGACGAATATCGCGGTTACAATAGGGTGATGAGATTCTGAAAGGAACAAGTCTTCATGTTTTCACCAATGAGACTCGGGCAACGCTATTCGTCCGATACTGCTTTGCACCAAAATAACGTCTTTGGATTGGCTTAAACATCAATGCACAGCAGAAAATTGGGCCCATCTTTATCCACAGCCCGACCTCCGGTTCTCCACAAATTTGAAAGCTTGAGCGCCGCAAAACCAGGGTGCAGTCGCGATACAGCTGAAAGCTCGAAGTGACAAAAGCACCAAACCAGTCCTCCCAAATTCTCTCCGTCGGCTCAATAGCAAGAACCCAGTGAGAATCTGGGGAACCGCTACATGTCCCGTCCTGGATAAAACGTTTGAATATCTCCGGCGGCACGTTCATCGGAACACTCAAAATTAAAAACAAAGTGATAACTTGGTGCAACGTGTCTCTGGAATCTTATGCAATGCGACCGGACAAGGAACGAAGATCACCATAATCCAGCTTTCATTTTTGTCTAATAAAAGTGTCCATGTGGGTACTTCAGCGGAACATGGGTCGCCCATGGCTGGTGATGCGATATTCCGCGGCCATTCAACCGCTGATCAAGCGCTACTGTCGATATGTTTTTCAAATCAGGATCTTCGCCAACGACAGAAGAGACCGAGTGTATCCCGAGCCAACAACACGAGACACTCAAACCGCAGCTAATGCTTAAAAAGAATTAATGGGAGACCAACACAGTCAGTTTCCGTGACGTAATCTTTTTTGAAAAGCCTTTGCATCAAATGAGTAGTAATGGAATTAGTTGCCGTGTCCTCAAAGCATGAATAACGCGCTTCCTCTGGCCATTCTTCGAAGTTCTTTAGACTTCTAAACAAAATACATACACGACTGATGAATGCAAAACTGCAGCGGGCGTCCCCTCAGTTTACTAGCATGTTTTAACTGGGTGACACGCTGAAATTCAAATCCTCACTTTTAACTCGGTAGCGGGTCGGGGGATTCTCTATAAACTGGGGGGGGTAAAAGAACAGCAAGTGAAACAAAAATCCATATCACATCTCAATTCCTGCAGCTCGGCAGCAACTGTTCCAATCTTCTTCGTAGAAGCATGTTTTGCGGCGGTTCATCGGGTCGTTGACTTCTGGCTTTAGCTTGCCGCGTACAAGTCTCTGCACATAGAGCATAAGGTAACGGCCAACGACCTGAATTCTCTCTGCTCCCCATTGGAAAACCCGTCCGATTCTTCTTGTCAAGTATCCGAGCTGGGGGCGCCTGGGGCCAAACTTGTCAAATCTGAGAGAAGCGGTCGGATCTACCGGCATCTGAGTTAAGTGCAACCTTTCGTAGCAACTCCCAATCACTGAGTAAACGGTGGCGGTCAAGTGTTATTGTTGTCTGCTTATTTCTAAAAACAAAAATATATTTCTCACTTCCTTGACAAAATCGCGTTAAGAAATTCCTCGCACAAATCATCAACGTCGGCAACTTGTCCTCTCTCACCTAAACATTTTCTAGGGATGTTTTTACGGCAAAAACAAAACCTTGCTGCCAGAGTAAGAGCAAAAATTCCGGATGAATCGTTGTTGTTAAGCGCAAACTGCAAACGAACACAAAACATCTTCTTGGCAAAATTCGATATGGTTCTTTTCGGAAGTGCTTCCAGAGCACAGTTTGTGTCTTCCAGACATCTAAAAAAAAACCAATACATGTTAGTTTTTATGGTGAGCATCTCAAAATAAATTGCATTCTTCACGATTTCCTCTTAGCCGTATCTTTCTTTATAGCTGATTTTGGTTCCGGTGACGGCGGTGTTTTTGGTGGCATTTTCTGCTCTTTTTGTTTCTCCAAAGTCATTGCTCGACCGGAGGGTAGCAAAAGCAGAGTTTGGCCTATGGTGGCCTTAAAGTAATTGTACAATACTGAAAGGACGCATCCAGCATATTTTTCAACCCCAGCGCAAATCACTTTTCATTTTATTTTCTTTCTTTGAAGCATTTTTAGTCGTAATCATTATAGACTGGGAATGTTGTTTTATTGCACCGAGGAACACCAAAACCGCCTGGTATTTGAGGAGCATGCTGTGGCATATTTGCGGTGCCGCGATGCAACTCACCCTGATAAGATTACTGCATTAGCTTTTCCCCGCTGGGTACTTAACGCGTTCTCAACCCGGCACAATTATAAACCTTTCTTCTCAGAGCTTTTGCTTCTCTTCCAGCTTTGACTTGTTCTTTAGATTTTATTATGCCTGTCCATTTCCTCCGCTCCCATTCGTCATCGATCACCTCGAGACGCCATTTACTCGTTCTTTTTCTGGTTCTGTGGCCTCAGGCTCCTGTGGACAATGACGATGTCACAGTACAAAAGCTACCCTGCCAAACGCTTGAGTGCTCGATGAAGAAACTACTTTGCAACAGTTTCATAATATTTTGTAGGTTCATCTGAGGGGACCGTTTGAGCCTTTTTTTCAATAGTCTTTCTTCCCCCGTCATTCTCAAAAGCAATAAATTTTAGATGCACATGACTAAATAGAAATGAACCAGGGTCCTCCGTAGCCCTAACAATTATAGAGAAACAGCAAAGTTACTCGGGATTACTCATTCCCAAAAAAGGAAATGATAAGTTAGGAAACTTACCGCTTCGGAATCGTGGAAAATATCCGCACCTTGTTCATCAATCCCAACAAGATTTCTAAGCAAGCCGAAAAAGGCAAAATTATGTCTGGTATTTTTCAACGCACCACACACGTTCCACGACAAAAACAGAAGATAGCTTGAAATAAAAATCGGGGAATGTATTGGAAAAGAAGAACGTTGCCAATGTCAGAAACCCGAAATCTATGACCTGCTGACCGTGGAGCACGTGGGCTATATGCTGTGCAAACGATTTAGCAATATGCTCAATTTTCCGTAATTTTGATTTTTTTTCAAATTGAGAGTATTCGTCTGTTAGACTTTCAAGTATGGAGCAGTTGCTAATTTCTCCCTCTTTTGTTGCGACACAACTCTATATTTCTGATTGACTTAAAATGTTCAGATTTATATAGAGCTACGAGTGCTGGCAGTGGCAACCTCGCTAAGCTCGGCTGGCTTTGAGGTAAGTTTAGCCTCCAAACCATTCATTTTAATCGCCTTCTTTTCATCACCCAGGCTTCGTGTAGTATCGATGATGAGTCGTTGAAGAAAATCCGATCATATGGAAAATTCTTCTCGACAAGATTTTGTACTAAGTTTGTTTAAGCTTCCAATATATTTCCAAAAAACTATTTGGGTCGTTGTACAATACTCGAACAAATGAAAAATCTCGATCCAACATGCAGCACAGGGAGTATCCAGCTAGGATTGGTTCAACGTGCGAGTGGATGAATTGGGAGAGAGGTGTCAGCACAGTTGAGGAAGTCGACAACGAAGTAAAAAAAATTGTTTTTCTTCAAGGTGTTTCAGATATCCCCCTGACATCCCGTCCATATCCGTGGACTTTTTCAGAAAAATACAAAAAAGATGCGGAAACGCTGCCTTTGGAGTCATGGTAGGTCAGAGCTTTCGCCATGATGCAAACACTCATAATCTAGGGGTCCTTCATATTTGATGGAAGCAAAGAAATCCGCAGAGGAGAGTAGCTCTATATCACGACTTATCGACATTGCTTCGGTAGCTTTGAAAGTTTAAAAAAATAAAACGCAACAAATTCAGCTCTTGTATGCTGGCTGCTAGAATGACGCCCACTCATCGCTATTATGTAAAAAACAAGGCCCGGAAACTTTCGTAATACTCTACAGGGTAGGTGCGGCTACTACTTTTAAAGATGATAATACGATAGTCAACTCTAAATACATTTTTAGATAGCCGAAGGTGCTTCATCTTTGGATCTCGGAAGTGAAATGAAAACAACTCGATTGGGATCCTTAGCTACTCAAATCGGGACATTTAGCTTGGAATTGAACTATAGGTACTAGATATAAAAACAAATAGGGGAAAAAACTTCGTATATTTTAGGACACGAATGGAAATCGAGCAAAAATAACAAGCGATTCGCCTATCTTAGATTCATACCATCAGGTTGGGTTAAACATGGAAAAAAACCAGTCCTTGGTCAGATTGTTTCAAATAACCTCAACTATCTACCGCTCATCCAGCATTTGCCAAGCTCTCCCGATATCCATCCTCATTTTGCGAAGTCATTTCACAATTTAGTACCAGTCCAGCGAGTGTGGTAAGTTGGCATCGAATGTTTTCTAGATGGCACGTTTATCCATATTAATGTAGTACTATTTATGTATTTGTTTGTTTTGTGCATTGTGTCTTCAGGCAGCATCGCCCATTCCTGGTCAGCTTGCACTAGCAAGCTTCCCCTCCTGGCCCCTCTACACTTTATCACTAGAGTGAGCATTTTTTAGACACACTCGATACTAACACCCTGAATAGTCTATACTCGTTTGCCTTGTAGATGTACATTAAAGATCGTCAATTCAAACAATGGATTCGTTCAAGAATCCGACACCGCATGAAAGCTCTTTAAAGTCTAAAAAATAAAGTTATATTTTAGACTAAGAGCAGGACTCAATCCACACAGTCAGCGAATTCGGGTTAATGCTGAATCGCCACCTTCCTCTGATGTTGGCTCATTGGAAAAGGATGGCGCTCGTCGAAGTAGAGAACATTCGGATCATTGGTAGAAAGGCAACAAAAACTTTTCGTAACAAAATTTAGACCATTTCTTGAAGCGATATTCCATTTGCTGGTCTACTTACTATGTCTCACGGGTGCACTCTACCCACTAACTGCTTTAACCGAAGAAAAGTTTAACCATGAAAATGAGGAAGAAGAAGCGACCGAAGACAAAGAGGGTGCTGGAAGCAGATGATCCCAAAAATGCACAATCAAGTCTAGAAAACACTATTGGTAATTTATCCCAAGACTTAATCCTCATCAAAAAAATTACAGTTGCCGATACACCGCTAACCCAAACGACTCCACCAGCTTCTGCGGTCGCTTCAGTGGTTGCATCAACGGTAAGAGCGCGATAAAGTAAGAATGAAAAAAATTTAGGTGAAAAATAACCAAAGTGATGAAGAGCCGGAAGATGACGAATAAAAAAGAACAAACCGAGGTTGAAACGTCTAAAGACTCTAAAAGCGATGAATTGGAAGAAAAGAAGACGACGATAGTTTTGTCGGGGTAATAGCCTCATAAGCTAGCATCGCAACCAAACATTTTAGATACCATTTTTTGGAGCCGGCTCATCTCCAACTTCGATGACGGTAAGTCACAAAAAATGTTGGAGTACGAGGAGAATTTCAGACAAGCGCCGAATTGGGAGAGTTGGTTTCCGCGTGCCGATTTGCACCCAACATCACCGGGTTCGAAAGCATCAGTGTTTCGATTGAACGGATCAAGAAAGAGGTATTAGTGTGCGAGTACAAAGAAAACACCCGTTAATGTTTCAGATTGACAAATTCGAGACCACGCAAGGCTTCTTCGACGAGTTTGTCAACGAAGTTAAGGACAAGTCGGAAAAGTTCCACTAATGCTATTTGTGATTTTGCCATTATTTCCCGGTGCTTGCAAAAATCTCAACTTATTCCTTATAAAACTTCGCTTTGCCTTGTTCTTTGTCTAGCAACGATTCTCATGAGACTATTGGCTAGTCATTACTAGTGCAACTGTGATACAATAAATGTCATTTACACAACTCTGATGTGTCAAAAGTGCAGTTGAAGCAACAATACCGATTAGCTACTATTCATTTTACGTTTCTAACCATAAAGTTCAGTAAAAACTTTAAAATTTTGGCTGCATTTAAACTGAAACCCACCCCAAATTTGTTGATTCGTCGAATTTTCCGAGTGATCCAAAAACAATTAATGCGCTTCTCGCGTTGAAAGCAGAAGAAGGCTTCTAAAATGAAATGTTAGAAGATGAAACGTGAGCAAAAGTTTAAAATTAAAAAGATAAAAAATTAAAGCTTGGCAGAAACAAAAGTAAAAGTTTCACAAAGCTTTGCCTATTTATATTTGCGAAGGAACCATAAATAATTTTTATTAATTTAATTGAATATCAAAAATTTTTCTTTGAATAGATTTAATGGCTTTAATTTCTAAATTTGAAGCTTTCCCACATTTAGCTTTTTGTGTTCCTGCTTATTTTACATTTTTAACTTTAGAGTGTTATGGAAGCGCAGGATAATCAAAAGCCCTCTTCATCGGGTCCAATTGAAGCCAAAAGCAAGGATGAGCTATTTTTTGTGACCGAGGCCCGAGTTCTGGGCAATTCAAGACGAATACGTGAAGAAACTTTCCGAAATGAGCGCTGATGAGGTGAATTTGTCTTTTAGACGAGTAAGCCTGTGTTCAACTATGCTTACATAATTTTTGCGTATTTTCATCTTTTAAGATGTATCCATCCTTTAATCCAGGACCGACAAAACCCGATGGAAGTATGAATTTCGAATGTCATTGCGTGGGACATCTTGTTGCTAGTCCTTGTGGATACGAATTTAGAAACGTTTGTTTGAATTTTTGTTGTAAAAGTTTGTACTGAAATTTTTAGGTGATAAGTTGTCAAAAATCCGCATCCGATAAAGAAATGGAGGACGGGTGCTTGTGCCGATGAAATGATCGAATTTATGAATTGCGCTTTAAGAACGGGTAAAATTTTTGGCTAACAAAACGTAAGATTGTAATGTTTTAGAATGCTTCAAAACAGCAAAGCAAGATGAAGAAGATTCGAAGCCAAGCTCTGAAGATAAATGATATCATTTTAGTTGTTTTTATGTGTTTTTTCGTGAATTTGTTTTGTTGTTCTTTTTTGATAGGTTTAGCAAATAGATTTGTTTCAGATAAAGCAATGACAAGTCTTGTTGGATACGCGCGTCGATGTGCCTTCTCAATTTGCCAGTGTCAGCGAGAAGGTGCTAAAACTTTTAGACTTGTTAATTGTCAGTTTTTATAGGCCAAATACGTCCCTAGAAGATCACTACTTTATGTGCCGGCGAGCAGTGAGAAAATGCTTAATAAAGTACCGTTAATGAAGGTATTTTTTCTTTTTTCTAAATGCTAAATGCCAATTAGCGATTACTAGGGGAACGGGCTGACAATGATACTATTTTTTACACTTACAATTAGTAGTGTTAAAAACTAATTAGCTAGAGTCTTTAATTTTCCTACAAACTTTGTACCCAATTTTAGTCGGATTGTGTGGTGCTCGAGCTAGAAGACGGTGTGGCGCTTAACTTCGAAAGCGGTCGCTCGCTCTAATGCTGTGAAAACGCTCAATCAACTTCAAGGTACTAAATATTTGACTTCATTTTGATTAGTGTTAAGGTAGCATGTTATCGTGCTTTGAGCTCGGTCTCCGCGTGAATTCTTTTGCAAGTGGTCTGCTGGAAGATGACTTAAAGGTATTTTGAGATTTTTATTTTTATTGCGAAGTTTAGGAACTAAGTAAAGCCGAAGTTCTTCCAGCAGCTTTTATGATTCCCAAAGTCGACACTCCCGAAGATGTGGCTACGATTTATGATCTTTTCGGACGACTTTTGGAGCTAATCGTATCACAGACTCGGTAAGTCTTTAAGGAGTTGATGTTTGTAACAGTCCAACGTCGAACTTTAGCCTACAAGACTTGTGATATGGATAGAGTCAGCGAGAGCCCTATTGGACATGCCTAGAATTGGTGAGAAATGTTTGTGAAAAGTCCTTATTTACCATTAAGTTTTAGTTTCTTCTGTCATCAATCTTCATCGAAATTCTGGTTAGATATGACGTGCGACAATTTCTATTTTCATTTAGGATTCTTCAAGTTAGACGCTGTGGTGTTTGGTTCAGATGATTTCTGTGCGGACATTGGTGAGGCGTGATTTCTCTAACTTCTTTTGTCGAGTAGTAAGAAACACAACTGATTTATTCATAATCTTTCGTCGTCGCAAAAATTCACTTCCGGTTGACTGAAATAACGTTGCCGCTATAAATTCCGGTTCGTATATTCGACCTCCCGTTTCCATTCCTAAAAATTTGGGATAAACATTGTTCTGATGGAAAATGGGTTGAGAAATCAGGTACCTAGCTAAAGAGTTTCTAGCTACCTAGCTAAAAAAATTTCCAATTTTTGTTTGGGAATTCTTTTGGAGATATTACACTTCTTTTCGATCATTCAAGTTTGAAAAAAGCGGTGCTCACGACTCTGGTGCGTACGATACCAAATTTGAGATGAGCTATTTGGCCTAATTTGTCTTGGGTCAACAAAAAGTACTATTCAAGCTGGAAGCCTTGTTTCATAAGCACATTTGCATAGAGTTTGCTCACACCAGATTCATGAGTACCAAAATTGAGTACCTAAGACAAAGGTATTTTATATTAGATTTTAAATTTCACACAACGAGTAGCTAACCACTTGTAGATTCCCCCACGGCATCCTCGCACCAGAAGCGGATTTCCGTCGGGAATGTAAGGCACCATAAGCCATAAGTGTGATAGCAGAGAAAATTATGAACAAAATGCGGGTAAGCATGTCTCCAACCGGAAACGGCTTCAAAATGCCGATGGGGTTTGTGGCGTGGGGACCTGAGTGGGAGGAGAGGTGCGGGGAACAAGGCGGGGAGGGGAAGGGGTGGGGACTGGCCTGGGCTAGCCGTGGAACTCTCGACTCTCTCCTTCACGGCATCCATTATGGAATAGGCTACTCTCTACTGAAACTGCGCCCTTTTCTTTTTCCATCGTCGATCCCATATAATTGTGGCTAGGGAAACTGTGGGAATGCGTGATTTTTCTCACATCATCGTTCCCGGCTTTTTCATTCAGTGTTAAGCTTAGTCACGCATAAACCGCCTCTCAAGAAAACCGGCAATTAACTGGAAAATTAATGTTTTGATGAAAATTTTATTGTTTTAGGGGCAATCCGAACCGCCGAGGGCCTTGAAAACATTTACGCTCGTCAAAGATTCGTCACCGTATGCAAGGCTTTTCAATTACAGGTATGTTTGCAAAATAATGTTTTTTAAACATAACAAATTTGGATCAAGAAATGAAGACTTGAAAAAAAATAATAATTTTGAGAAATTTTTGTGATTTTCGTGTGAAAACGATTGTTATTTTTAGGCAATAGATTCCGTGTACATCGATCTCAAAGATGAAGAAGGTTTACGCGAATCTTGTTTGCAAGGACATAGCTGGGGCTTCACTGGGAAACAAGCTATTCATCCTTCCCAAGTAATTAGTCTTGCCTTTTTATTCATGAGCGAAAAAACTCTTTTGAGGTTCCCATTATTCAAGACTCTTATAAGCCGTCCGCGGAAAGAGTTGAATGGGCAAAATCCCTGGCCGATGCTTTCTCCATGCATCAACAAGGGGGTTTGTTGAATTTTTAAACACGTTTTTCTTTGGCCAGCTGATTTTAATTCTTGTCAAAATAGTAGTTTATTTCCAGGAACTGGTGCTTTTTCTTTCCGTGGTCAGATGATCGACCGGCCCCTTCTCCTTCAAGCAATGAATGTACTCCAAATGCAAGAAGGGGATCATGGGCGGTGGATTGTAAATAAGTAGTTTCTGTGTGTACAGTAGCTAGCTTGTGTAAAGCTGATATTTATAAATATTTTATTTCTAGTAACGACTTCTCATTCAGTTTTTCGAGGGTTCCTGGTCGGTCACTATTTTTGGAGCCTTCTTTCGAGCTCTTACGTTTTAAAATGTTGCTGAGAGCCGCTTTTCGTGCCTCAAGTGGTCGTCGTCTGAAAAAAGAGGTGTCAGTTTTGAGAATATATTTGTTACGTCTCACCTGGATGGTGGAGAGGGTTCGGTGTTTGAGTTTGGGGATAAAGGGATCTTTTTCGATCGACGAGTTCACAGCACTTTCATCACTCTCTTCAATGGCTGAACTTTGCTCAGCAATTAGTGATAACCTAAACATTATCGGTATTAATCGTTTTCAGTGAGCACCTTGATCGAAATTGCACTGTTGATGCTATTTGATTTGCATGACTCAGCGCTATGCGATCTTCCATCTCCTCTAGTGCCTGAGATTTGCATTTACAGTTGGTAAAACTTTACAGTACCTCAATGTCATGCAAAGATGGATGTGAGGGTTTTACATCGTTAATCACTCGACTTGTCGAGAAATTAGCATCAAATGACTTTGATATGACGATCTGTAAGCAAATACTATCAACATTTTTTTTTCACATCCCCTACTTGACTTCCCACTAATATCACTTATTGTGTTGCTTGTTGTGCTGATTCCCGATTCTTCGCGCACCAATTCGGTTAATATCAAAATGTCACCTTCCTGGAAACATTTCTCTACAAAAAATTCTTAATTTTTTTCGTGTGAAACCTCGGTGTCGACAAGCTTCATCACGTCATCGATAGACAGAGACCGGGGGAGGAATTTCATCTAAAAAATCTTATTTATACTTTTGAATATTTCAACAAAACTTTAACCCAAATAGAATTATACCGTATTCTTTAAGGAAAGCTGAATGACTGATCATTTAATGTACTATCGATATAAAAATCGATCTACTTTTGTAACTTCATAGAGTTTATTTTAAAAATCAGTTTACCCCTGCATTTCGTATGCTTCTCGTGATCCCGAGAGATCCTTTCGTCGGTGATGGAAATGAAAGAACGGTTTGGCAAGTCTAAAAGCTTTAATTGTTCTACTCTATGGCTTTGTTCTCCATTGATAAACAAATCAGTAACTTTTGTCAAAAGTAAAAATATCTATTTAGACTTTTAAAGAAGTTATTAGCGATCTACCTTATTGTAACGCTTCTTTCCATGAAGAGCCGTCTGCACGGCGTCTCGTGACATTGAATTCACGGAGCTTGATGTGCGAAAGACTCCTAAAATTGAGAATTTGTATGAAATGGAATATTGTCCATTTTCTCTTACCTAAAGCACTTCCTCTTCTCGTTAAATGTCGTTCATCGCCCACTCTACCGGCATCTAAAAGAAGGCCGCCTTCCCGATCAAAATGTGGATGATGACGTTTACGACCGGCTTCATAAGTTCGCTCAAGTTTAGCCTGAACATGGAAATTTTTTCTTTCTTGGGTTTCAAGAGGAAGATGAGATTAGAGAAAAATGTTATCAAGTAAAGACAATACTGTAGCTCTGTACAGTAAGAGTAGACAGCTATGGTCATTCAAAATACCATATTCGCAATTCTTCTTGCATTTTTTTTCACCTGAATCAAATTGATACACATGGAAACTAGTGAAAGACCAATAATGATGTAGATAAAAAGCATCAAGAGGTAACGCGGTTGGGTCGGAGTGATATCTAAATTTGAGGATTTACGGTGCGCTTGAGTTAGCATTTATGAGCTAATGCGTCTTTTTGGCTCTGTTTTTCTACCTGGTATCACTTTGATAGAACAATTTTCTTCACGATTTCACTTCAAATTACTTACCACCTAAACCGATTGTCGACAGGGAAATAAAGAAAAAGTAGAAAGCCACAAAATAGTCCCATTCGCTCTCCCAAATACAAAAAGTCGCCTAAAAAGGAAACGTTTTTGGGCTACAAATTTGTCTAGAGCCCACTGAGCAAATGAATATCCAGGCGACAACGACGCCAATAGCAATCGGTACCGGTAAGTCGAAAATCTCGAGATCTAAACACATTTGTATAGAAATTTGTGCTGTACTAGACAAAAAAACTGTCCCACTAAAAACGCTTTCTAACTTGCTTCAAATCTGTTGGATTGTTATGATCTATAGCTCAAAGAATAGAGAATTTCAACAGCTTTCGAATCGACTAAAGTACACCAAAAATGCTATCAATGCTAAAGAAAGTTACAATGGTTTTAGCCGAAGCGATCGAGTCAAGCTACAAACCATTGTAACTTTCTTTAGCATTGATATTTTTCGGTGTACTTTAGTCCATTCGAAAGCTGTTGAAATTCTCTATTCTTTGAGCTATAGATCATAACAATCCAACAGATTTGAAGCAAGCTAGAAAGCGTTTATAGTTTACGTTTGTAGTTTGTAGTGTCTATGCAGTATACTATTGAAATTTTGTTAAATCAACAACTAACAGATTTGGCCTAACGGTTTTTAGTACTCTCCGTAAGCTAATAGTAAGCAAAGTCTTACTATTAGCTTACGGAAAAGCAAAGCAAAGCCCTTTACCTCTCTTATCCTCAGCGTCCAGTCGTTTGATCTCATCCATCGTTTGTTTTGTGCAGTAACGGAAAGCCCGTCGGCATACGCATTTCACCAGCCACCACGGCGTTTTCAGGCATCTTGTCAGCAATTTTCCTGAAAAACTATCAACAATAACTGGGCAATGGCAATACTAATTGTTTAACTGCTAGATATTTACTTCAACAGGTCGTAGCCGGTTTACGAATTTCGTAAATGGCTACAACATTTACATTATCATGTTTCGTTACAGTAAATCTGAATATCTCTATCCAAATAAGTTCTTTGTTTAATAATACTGACAATGAGAGAGCTAAAACAATTGACAATAAACAATTGACTTCTCCGCACTCCTGTTATTATTCTACTAAAGTTTTCGTCTGTTTTTTGAAACATCCTGCTGCCGAGAAATTGATTGAAAAGGTCAAAGAGGATAGGTTTAGCTTTTTAAAAGAAAGGGAAATTCTCATGGGAACAATTCCCAAGGTCTTCCCCTCTCCTCTTTCCCTTCTTCAAGCTGGAACTCCTTCTCTTTTTCTTTCCCAATTCTTCCTCAATTTCTCACCCTATCGGTGACAAATGATACCTCGCTTACTAAAGAAAATCCTTTGTACTTTTCTTTGATCCTTTCTTACCTAGATCATCGAGAATTGAAAGGACTAAAGGGATCCCAAAAATCGCGTAGATCATTGTGAATAAACGGCCTTCGAAAGTTGTTGCGTAGAGATGACCATAGCCGATCGTTGTGCAAATCGTCTAAAGCAATCGGAAATTATGGTTTTATGAATTCTTGAGCTGTTAAATGCAAATGAAAATAAGTGGGTACTGGGATTTGATATTTGAGCACGTGTCATGAAGAGACTTATCGACGGACTAAAGGGACTAAAGGACTAAAGGGACCTTGGTTGATCTCCGTACAGGATTAGATTATTTTAATTGAAAGTTCTGTACTTTTGAATTCTCACTATCACACTAGAATCACCTGTGCATAAAGCATTGCATTCCAGAAATCCCACGGGATTTTCTGATCGGTGTGTTTAATGCCGAGTTGGATTTCGTATTTCACCAACTCTTCGCCCAACTTGTTGGAAACCTGGAAAAGTTTTGTGAAAAGGATTTTAAGCAGTCTTATCTCAGAAAAGTTTCTATATTTGGCTACAAGAATTGAAAGGACAAAAGGGATTTCGAAAATCGTTAGAGTCCTAACTCACACAGAATCTGGCTCTGCCACAGCGTATAGGCTGGAATTTAGCTAGTTTGACAAGTAAAGAAAGACTGAATAGACTGAATACTTTCAAAACCCTATAGAAGATATTCGTTTGTTTGACCCGAATGCTTTATCTGAGTTATTGTAGAGAATACTAGAGCTTTACAGTAGCAGCAAGATTGCTTTACAGTAGCTTTCCAGTAGCTTTACAGTTTAAATTTCCCCACTCACCTCTATTGTTTGATTATGCGTGAGAAAGAAGAGATATTCGGTGTTATTGAACAACAATGGAATTATTCTAGAAATCAACACCGTACGATTTTCCCTAAAACAATAAAGCTTATTTTTTTTTCTTTTGAGTTATTTACCGTATTTCAATTTCCCAATTTCTCTCCCTAATTTCATCGGCTTCTTTCTCATAATAGTAGAAAACAGCAGCGCCAAAAAATTGATACAAAATGAGAATCGAGATTAGACAAATATGTTTGAGACCGTAGTCGTGATAAATCTGAAATTCGAACTCTGAATTCGAGGTGAAAATTAAAATGAATCTAAATCTAAAATAGACTAGATGATCATCATCATAAATATTCAAGATGATCATCATAAATACCATATTTCCTCTAATAGTAGTGCACCCCGGCAAAGCCGAGTTGGTGACTATTTTACGGTTTCCAAGCTTTTGCAGAAACTCAACACTCAAATCTCCCACTAGATCTCATCGTCATATTTCAAATGAATGTGAAATCTAGCTGTTTATGTTTATCGTATTATGATAAACTCATCATCAGATACTCCTGAGATTCCACTGATCACTGAAACAACCTTGGTCAAGCACTCTGCCCTTGATCAGGTCAAGCACTTGATTTGTTTTGATGACATTGACATCCTTGATTTGATTCACCATTGATTGACATACCAATGCTTTTGGGTACTAGGCAATCCGGTCAAACTTCAGTTTGCCGAACATTGAGGCCTTTGAGTTACCGTATTTTCCTCGCCGAGCCGAGTTGAGGACGATTTTACGGTTTCCAAGTTTTCCCAGAAGTCCAACGCTCAAATCCCCCACTAGATCTCATCGTCAGCTACATTTTCCGACCCCACATCAATAGGTTCTGATAAGCGGTTCTCGAGATTTCGAGCAATTTAGGCGACGCTCAGGGTGTACTACTATTAGAGAAAATATGGTATCCGTTTTCATTTTACTCACCGTTCTCAAAATTCGAACCCATCGCGGTACTTTGCGTACTTTCTGCAAACCTTGACGTGCCTCTTCTCGTATTGAGTTGCTCAATTGGAGTGCCTAAATTGTTTTATCTAGTAACAAATCCATCGAACTTTTGAAATACCCCTTTTCGAAAAGATTGCCGCAATCGATTGAGATTTACGACATTCGAGGGCCTTCGCATAGCCATTACATCTAAAAAGTTTTGTTATTTTCAGTAAAAAAAATCCCAAAGTACTAGAGAAAGAGATTCTATTGTAGAAAAGAGAAAAGTTTAACAAGTGATTTTTAGAAATTTTTGGAACTCCGAATATGGCTGGGTTGAGGGGACGAAGGGGAGAACGCAATCTTTGAGATTGATCTTTGAAAGGAAGAGGACCCTGTGGAGATATGCAAATTTGGAAAGGGCAGAAGAATTGACAAAGTGAAAGGAGGAAAGGAGAAGGCTGACCATTGAGGGGACCTCGATGAGGGCGATGGATGTGAAGAATGAGAAGAAAGGAAAGGAAAGGAGAAGAGATCACTGTCCCGGGGGACTTCTTCTAGAAAGAGATCTCTTATTCTGGAGAAATCTCTGC
Source organism: Mesorhabditis belari (assembly GCA_958450365.1). Taxonomy (NCBI): domain Eukaryota; kingdom Metazoa; phylum Nematoda; class Chromadorea; order Rhabditida; family Rhabditidae; genus Mesorhabditis; species Mesorhabditis belari. Next base: position 33,629 of record CAUEEP010000070.1, read on the forward strand.
TATGGTAACACCTTTGACTTTGATGTCGTCATCAGATTGAAGTAGAATCAATGGTTGAATGGCTTGATCGGTTTTGAATCTGTAAAAAAAAGTGAACGTTTAGCTGGTTCCTCATTTTCCATTTCCAAGCAAGCAAATCCCTGGTTTACCTAGAAAATTTGATATATAAAGCACAGTATTAAGTTTGACAAGAAAGAAATCCGTGTTGGGCTTGATGTGATCTCTGTGCGCGCTCGTAATCGCTAACCGTCTGGCATCCTCATCTGGTACAAGGTGCTTCCTTTTCCGTCTCGTGGAAGAATGGTCATGTAAATGACTCTTGTTCGTTATGTCCCTGCGTAATCGCTCGTCTTCTGGCAAACGTTCCCAATAGATAGGTCGTCCTCCTTCGAATCGGAAGAGGGAAAGGACTGAGTCGGCGTCACTTTTTACGGCGTCACTTTTTACGGCGTCACTTTTACGGCGTCACTTTTACGGCGTCACTTTACGGCGTCACTTTTTACGGCGTCACTTTTTACGGCGTCACTTTTTACGGCGTCACTTTTTACGGCGTCACTTTTTACGGCGTCACTTTTTACGGCGTCACTTTTTACGGCGTCACTTTTTACGGCGTCACTTTTTACGGCGTCATCATGCCAACCCTCTGACATCAACTTCTACCTTAAATTTCTAAGTATTTTTCCACAGCTTTTACATCCTGTCTTGGACTATGTTCATAGTTAATCGCTAAATTTTTTGGATTTAATTTAAATCATTGAATCCTTTCATATTGGACAATATAAAACCCACCATTGGAAGAACATCATCTCATTATGGAAAAACTTAAACTTAAGCTGCACCCCCTCCAGTCAATTCCATAAAAAGTAAACTCATTGAAACGATTTCTATCTTGTCAATTGCTGTGAATTCAAAAAATTCAAACTCTTTGATGATTAACATCAGCAATCGGTTGTTTAATTGCTCTCGGCCCTCAGTGTGGGTGCAGTTTTTGCTCAAAAGTTTCACCCAAAACGAAAAGAGTTTCCATTTTTGAGGACAAAGTCCAGTTGATTCATCAATTGCTTAGTTTTATCTCAAAGAGAGTCTAAACACATCTGTCCCATTTGACCCAAGGCATCTTTCATGGGAAAGTGGGGGGTGGAAAGAGAAAAACAATCGATGATTCACACTTGATTCAAATTGTTTATTTTTGAAGGAAGCAGCAAGATTTGAGAGATAAAAGAGATCATTTCAAATTCAGATATTTCAAATTTTTGATTATCTGCTTTTCAATGCTCTGGTTTTTAATATTTCTTTTTCAAAATGCTTTCACGAAATCGTTGCCGGAAGAGACGATGTCCACAGTAAGTTTGAGAAGATGTAAATAACTAAACTGTAAATAACTAAACTGTAAATGACTAAACTGTAAAATAAATCTAAACTGTATAAATCTAAACTGTAAATATCTTTACAACATTATTTGTTTTCAAAAAGTTAATCAAATCAATCTGTTTATTTATTAGGTTGATGGATAAGTGTTTTTGTTCCTTTTCGTCTGCCGTTTCAAGCCAACAAATGCACCAATTAAACTACGGTTGATTTCATTAGAAAAAGCAATTATTTTTCTGCAAAATAACATTAAAACGGGTTTAAAAATATTTAATGCCTGGATTTTCTTGAGAGTATGAAGTCGGGTAGTCAAAAAGGGCTAACTCGATGATGCGGTTTAGACACCTTAGCTAAAGAAAACCTATCTTCGTGTCAATAGATAAAAGATAGAGAAAAAAAACGTTTGATATTTTGCCAAAATTTCAGAGAAATTCATTCAGCCAATTTTTCCGTAGAGTTTTTTATAGATTTTTACGAAAAGGCGTTTTTCACTCTCGAATTTGTTTGAAAGTGAACCGAAATTCATTTAAAAGATGCAAATTGAACAAAAAAACTTCTTTATAGAGCAAACTATAGGTTAATTCGTGAATTTGTTACTTTTTAACAGAAGTACGAAAAAAACAAAAGACTTATACATCAACTATTACATTCAACTGTCGAATTCTTTCACCGAGCTTGCTTTCTAATCGAATCATCAAAATTTCTTTACACTGAATGGAAACCAACGCGCACAGAGCTCACATCAAGCCCAACACTGATTTCTTTCTTGTCAACCTTACAGGGTACTAAATACTGTGCGTTACATGGTCAAACCTTCTAGGTAAACCAGGGATTTGCTCTGGTTAGAAATGGAAAAAGAGGAACCCAGCTGAATGTTCACTTGATAGCATTAGTTCCCTTAAAATTTGCCTCTTTGTAAAACGTGGATCACCAAGAAATACATATTTTAATACAAATTTTGAATAGGAAAAATAACTTTATCAGATCAATTGTGAAGAAAAAAAGTGTAAAAAAGTTTGCACAAATAACTAGCAATGTAATACGACCTTTAAAGTATTTCAGATGTACTTTAGATTAGAAATTCTATATTTAAGGAAAACATTTTAGCCTCGAGATCATCAGCTATTACGGTTATCCAGTGGAGATCATTACGGTGACCACCGATGATGGACATATTCTCGCGTTGCATCGGATTCCCTTTCGGGAAAAATGGTGCGAGATTATTGACATGGAAATCTATAGCCATTTATGTTTTACCTAGTTGAATTTACTAAAGATTTTTTACTAAATTATCTATGTTCTTTTGAACTTCACCTTAGAGTAAAGTAACCTTTAGAAACCAAAAAACGAGGAACCCAAATCGACCGGTGATTTTCCTTCAACATGGCCTCCTTGCGCCGGAGCGCTGATTTTGTCGCCAATCTCCCGCATCAATCACTTGGTTTGCTTAAAAAAAAAAAAAAATTAATAAAAAATTATAAAAAAAAAGAAAAAAAAAAAAAAAAAAAAAAAAAAATCCAAAATAAGATTAAATCATCTAGAATATTAAAAATTAAAAAAAAAAAAAAAATTAATTAATTTTTTCCCGTAAAAGGCTTTAACTTCAAAGTTTAAACAAAAACAAAAAAACAAAAACATTAAAAACTTTGAATCTTTAGGTTTCACGCTGAGCCGATGGGGTTTCGATGTTTCAGTTGGAGAATTCTTGGGAAACTTCTTACTGGCAAAGACACACAAAATTGGACTCCACCCGCCAGCTTTTTGGAATTTTACGTAAGTGATTTGTAGGCAATGGTAAAGGTGATTAACCTCGAAAATTCAAAAATCCTAACTTTGAAATAAAAACGGTATTTGAAGGTGGGATGAGATCGTCGCCTCACGACATGCCCGCACAAGTCAATCGGGTTTTAGAGGTTCGGAGATATCGTTTATTCTAACTGAATATTTAATCCTTTGAATAAAATACCTCTGTAGATTATGTAATACGCTTATCTCCAGATCACCTTGAGCCTCAAGCCTTCACTATGTCGGTCATTCACAGGCCATAATGGTGATGTTCGCTCGGCTCGCCAACCATCCTGATTTTCATCTCAAGGCTGTTCGGAAATATTAGATTAATAGCGGAGTCCTTCCTGTAGCTACTAACTAATAGCGGGTTCTTCTGGCGCTTCTAGCAAGCTTCTCGGCGCCCTGTCACACATGGCACAATAGAGAGGGCGCTTGGTTTAGAGCCCATTACGGTCCGGGTTCGACCCACCGTAGTGCCACTAAACTCTCATTTTTAAAAAATTTCTTTAAAATAGCACAACTACAATATATTTTAAGGGTTTCTAGAGAAGCTTTAGCCTCTTATTGACCTAAAATACCGCATCACAGACCGGTACAGAAAGTTCGCGCACAGCACAGTATCAGTGACACTGTCCTTATATACAGTAGAAGAAACGTCTGTCTGTCTTTCGTCTCGTCCATCTGTCCGTCTGTCTGTCTGCCTGTCAGTCTGTTCGCAGCCATTGGCAAAAAGGGGTGGGCGCTATAGATTGTGTGAAAAATGTCGATCTCGCCAGGGAAAACGCAAACTCTTAGTGAGCGCTTTCCGCTGGTAGAATCAAACCAAAAGCAAAGTGATATCCGAAAGCTTCAACACCATTTTTAGATCAAAAGCTTCTTCGCGTTGGCTCCAGTGGACACTTCGTCGGCAATATCAAGGGACCTTGAGAATCATTTCTGGATCAACTTCCAGGAAAGAATTGAGGGTTTCTTTTAAAGCTTAGGAAGCAGTACAACAATATTTAAAAAGTAAATATTTATAAGCTCGACTTGAGATGCAGGGTGAGCATCCCGTTCTTGCTAACCACCTTGGTTCTCGCGGATGACGGCGCGGATAATTTGCGGCACAATCGCCATGTTGGAAACCCACTGTGTCAGAATATTCTCTTTCAGATTGGTGGACCGGAGAACAAACAGTTCAATGTGGTGAGTAGAAGATCTCATCTTGGTAAGGGATAAAGCCCTCCCTGGCGGCAACGGAATACAGGGTGGCTGAAAATTACGTGCGCGCAGCATCTGGACATAGTTTTAAACAATGTTATAAAGCATTACTACTCATCTTTTTGTGTTTCTAATAATCCTTTTTATCAGTTGTAAGTCTATTAATTTTTTGTTGAAAAAGTTTGTTTTCTAGGTCATGACAAAGATCGTCGGGACGCAATCGCACAGCTGGCGACGAGAGGCCTTAGAACTCGTCGATCGCATCGAGGCACAATTGAAAAATAGGAAAATCAACAATTTGAATGATTTACGTCAAGAAAATCAACGATTTGAATGATTTACGTCGAGAAAATCAACAATTTGAATGATTTACATCGAGAAAATCAACAATTTGAATGATTTACGTCAAGAAAATCAACAATTTGAATGATTTACGTCGAGAAATTGATCAAAATCTGGAACGACTTAGATGCAAATTATTCCCGCCGCACCGTCGATTCTGTAAAGAAGCGAATTGAAGCCTGTACCAAAGCGGATGGCCGCCACTTCGAAAATTTCTTGTAATTACTGAATGCTTTTGTTACAACTATTATATAAATAAATATTTTTACATGTTCTTTGAAAAAAAATTAAATTATGGCGTTTTCTTTGGTGCACGTAATTTTCAGCCACCCTGTACGTGCCAGCGTAGGTTATTGGTAGAGCGTTAGCGCGGAAAGCCCAGGTCGGTAGGTCGCCCAGCAAGTTCCAGGTTCGATTGGCAGAGGCGGCCATTTTTTGGATTCCCAGGCCATAGAAAGCACCGGCGTGTCCAACTAGTTTACTGATTGTATTACTGAGATTGGTACAAGATACTTTGAGACCAAGGGAGCAAGACTCTCCCTCAGACTATGCTTAGTTGTAAAACAGTCTAATTTCTTTTTTCAGAGCCGCATCAAGGCCCATATGTCACACACTCCGGCAGGCACCTCCACCTCGAATAATTCTGCATTGGGCGCAAATGGTGCAAGTGGGAAGACACAAATGTTCGACTATGGAAGCGCAAGGAAAAATTTGTGGCGATATGGACAGGTTGGGGAAAAAGAAATCAAAGAAAAACTTGATGCCCTACAGTGAACTCCTCTAATAGAACGCCACCTGGATAAAGACGGGTAGAGAATATCGCGCGTACAGTCGCGTAGTTCAACTTTTAAATGTGTTGTTCTCCGCACTGCTTTCTGCTACAGTGTTCTTACATAGTGTCAAACGATAGCTCTTGAAATCTAGTATTTTTTTGATACCAAAACTGTAGTTTGGAAAAATCTAGAGACGGAGAGAAAATGGATTTTCTAAAAAGAAGTTGGACGTAAAGGACTGTACGACTTCTATTAGAGTATTTACGAGAAATTTTTTAGGAAATCCCTCCCGCATACAATATGTCGACGTTCGTTGAGCCGACTTATCTCTATTATGGAGACGCTGATTGATTAGCCGATTTGATTGATGTTGAAGTAGAGTTGCAAGAAAAAAAAAAAGCTCATAAACTTTTCCAGAAGATAGATTTAACTTTAAAAAATGTCTAGTTTTTATCTAATTGGAAAGGCAATAAAATAAGGGCGCGTTTAGATTTCTAGGTATTGTCTTTCTCTGTCTAGGGTCCATTATGGGATTGGATCTCACTCTGGGGGACGATGGTGCAGAGTGTGGGTAGTTTCCATTTGAACGAGTTCCGCTGGACATTTGCTTATGCTACAATGTGCGTTTAGGTATCAAAAAAATAGCTGAAATTGAGGGCTATTTTTTGATATCAAAGCGCACATTGTAGCATAAACCAGTGTCGAGAAAAACTTCGTTCGAAGCTAGACTACGCAACACTCCGCACCGTCATTATGGGGCTGAAGTCCAATTATTGCATTTACGGTAAGCAACCAAACCATAACTTTTTCTGTCATTTTTGCCAATTACGACCGAATATTTGGCCAAAATTTCATCCCGATCCGATGAGAGGTTTTTGAAAAGTTGCTTAAGCTGTACGGGCTAAAAGTTAGTCATTTTTTTTTACTTAATGACTGATGTTCATTAAATGCTGATTAGAAATTTAATTAGACAATGATTTGAGAATCGAAATCATCACTCTTTATAACAAAAATCAAACGATCTTTGACTACAACGTTATAGCTTTGATTTCTTGTCTCTGTCAGTGAGGCTAATACGACTTCTTGTCTCAGAAAACGAGGCTAAAGACTACTTTTTGTCTCAGAAAACGAGGCTAAGACGACTTTTTGTCTCAGAAAACGAGGCTGTGACGACTTCTTGTCTCAGAAAACGAGGATAATACGATTTCTTGTCTCAGAAAACGATTTTTTTCGGATTTCTTTTCTTGATTTCTTTCGGGATTCTTGAAAAATTAACTTTCCTAAACTTAAATAAAAATGGGAAATTTTTCTTTTCAAGATCAAAAAGGTTGCACAAGGGTATTTATTTTTGTTTAAAGTTTTCATTTTTGTTAGACATTGTTGGACATGGTTTAAGCCGTTTTTGGATTTGTGATACTTGATTTTAACACAGAAGTGGATCCAAAAACTGATCCAAAATTGATTTTATGATTTGTTAAAAACGAAGCATCGTGATCTTAATGAAACTTTAACTCATAATGGACAAATATTCACCTCTCATAGTAAAAAAGTTCTTGGTTGCTTGGGAAATTGAAAAACAATACTTGTAGATTTATTAGAAGATCGTTGAAATGAGTTATGAAATCTTTTTGCAGGCTTTAGTGAGCGAGATGAATCCTGAGTGTAAAGTTGTCTGGAAGAAATTGCTCGGATACAATCATTTCGATTTCATTTACGGTCTGGGAGCACCAGCTGATATCAGTGAAAATATTATAATGAATATTAAACGAGAGCATAAAAAGGGGAAAATGTTGAGATCGAATAGGGTTTAATAGAATCAATGTTCAATGTTTTGTGTTTTATTTCAAGTGTTTTGTGTTTTGTGATACGAATTTACGGAAATTTCTTAGTTATTTCTATTATTTAATGTCAACCAAGTTAAAAGTTGTTTTGTATACCACTCAATAAAAACTAAGAGGTAAAAAGCCTTGATTGTCTGCACAGACAGACAGACAGACAGAGAGAGACAGACAGACAGAGAGAGACAGATTGCCATGTGGGTAAGAGAGCCAGGCATTGCCATGGACAGAGAGACAGAACATCTATATTTACCCCCATGGTACCATTCTTGAGGATGGTACCATCGTCTAGCATGGTACCGCCTCAAGGATGGTACCATTGTATTAGGTGTGTGAAAAAGTAATCGACGTTTTTTATTTTTATTTTGTTTAAATAAATATATCTAAACAATTTTTAATTTTTTGTTAACGATATATATATATATCGTTTAAAAGCTTATTTTTTCCTCTTTCGAATGATATATTTATTTTGTTAAAAGGACATGACAATAAACTACTTCCATTTTACTTTGAAATCTGGTATAGACAAGTATCGTTATTCGGTCAAATTTGCTTTATGAGTTCAAAAACGGGCTGAAAGCTCCGTGAGGCTTCAATGCCGAATTCTAAACGTGTTTGGCGAAGACGCTGTTATTGATGGTACCGCTAGATTTTGGTTCCGACGATTCTTTTTTTTTGATGAAAGCCGAGAAGATGAACCACGGTGAGTTTTTCCTGAGACTCCGTTCTGATGACCAAATAGGACGCTGTCTTCTGGAAAACCCTCGTTCAACTTCTTCAGAAACAGGCCTGTGGATTAAATTGTGATGGGTCAACCGTAAGGGAACGCTTGAATGACATGAATTTTATCAAGAAGTTAATAAAATGGATACTTCCATGAACGATAACGCGCGACTTCATGTCTCTTTACAGACTCGACTAAAAATCCAGAGTGCTGGAGTGTTGGTTTTACCACATCCACCTTATAGTCCAGACCTTTCTCCATCTGATTATTATTTGGCTTTGCCCCTGTCTAACTTTTTGGCCAATCAATTCTGAAGAAGTTGTTAAAACCGAGGTTGATCTTTTCTCTGCCTCTAAGGACCAAGATTTTTGGCCATCGTAGAAACGTCTTTACTTCTAGAACGTTGGCAAAAGGTTGTTCTTTCGACAGTGGATTACTCTGCTGAATAAAATTCATTTTAATGAAACTTATGGTCCTTTATATTTAAACGTTAAAACGTCGATTACTTTTTCTTACACCTAATAACTGAACAATTTTAGAAAAGGTTTTTTTCCAGAATGATGATAAAAACTATGATTTTCTGGGGGCAGGTTTTTTCATAAAGTGAAAACAACATTTTTCGAACTTAGTACCCTCAGGAAGTAAATTCACAAAAACAATTGATATAAAAAAATTTATTAATCCGGTCTCCCAAAAAATAGCCGGGATTTTTTCCCTCGCTTTTTTCCAATTCATTGATCATGTGGGCGATGACGGAGTTGATCAGTAAGCCTGTTTTTGGAGGCGTGGAAGCGTCCCATTCGTTCGGTTGGGGCTGGCCTAAAAATATTTATATTAAAAAAAAGATAACAAAAAACCAGCGGCAGCGGCTTTGACCGGAGACACAGAAGCTCCTCCCTTCATCACACGGAAAATGACCTCACAGTAGACTGGGAACTTAAACAACAAATTATCAGAAAATTCCAAATTATTTTTTCCAAACGAACCCCATTCTGATCGTTTCCAACAAAGGCAACAAGGTATTCGCCCACTTGAACTAAATAAAATAATTAACTTTAATTCACAAATAAAAATTTTACCTGGACCAACACAACGGACCTTGATGCATTTCAATTCATCACCCCTCATGACGAATTGATTGGCGGATGGAGTGATGACGACTTGTTGCTCGCAGGTCAAGAAGACATTTGAATTGCAGCATGGGTTATGGGAGCATCGAGTGAAACTCCATCCATTTGCCAATGTGTTAATGCGAATCTATTGGGTTGGGGACTATGACTCGGCGCCAAACTTTAAAGGAACTTTTTGCACACATAAAGCCTTCTTTAAATATACGTTTGGTTTCATCAAAAGGATCCACTATTTCTCTACAAAATGACTTTTGAGAGATTTCACAAAGCTTTTCTTTCTTGGAGTCTATGGACTCCCAAACACAGCTAATCAAAATGGCAAAGAGCCCGACTCATCATTTGAACAGTTTCTTTCACATAAACCTTCTTGGGCGCTGTTTTTTACAAGATATGACCACTTTCATTTTTTTTTTTTGCCAATTTTCCTGTAAGATTTCTGCAATTGTTTTTTCTAGATGACAGTTTGTAGTTTATGTGAAAAAATGGCTTTTTCTTGAGCGGAGGCGCTGTTTGAATTTTCTTTTAAATGTCGTTTTGTAGAGAATTAGTTAACCATTCTACTGATATCAAACGCATATTATTTGACGAAGTCGAATAGAAGTTTTAGACATTTTTTTGATTTTTTTCGCCGAAATATAGTCCCTAACCCAATCAAAGTAAAATTTGAATATGATTTAAAATTTTTTATTTTACAAATTTAATCAATTCAAATTTATAATTTTTGAAAATAGGCAAAGCAAAAACGTTTAAAATTTTTCAAAATGAAACTCAAATGGTTATAAATACAAACTTGAAGGTTTTTGATGCTTGAAGTTTTTTTTCGTTCCACAGCCACTGTTTGACCAACACGAATGTTGTAAATCTAAGTTTAACATATCTAATAAGAAAAAGTTAATGAAAAGCTCACTGGAGTTCCGTCCTTGCTGGTTTCTGGCCTGGAGTCGGACCGCTGATGCGCAGCCTTGAGGCGAGAGGCCACCCTGGATGAATGATATTTTCATTTAAAAAATGTTTTTGTAGTATATTTTTTATCCGACAAGGAAAAGTGACAATGCAAACAGATTGAACAGCGTAGACGAAGAAAGATAATTGATATACAAACACAACTACAATTAGACACGTGTATATATGACATTAAAACTAATTTAAAATTGACAGAGCTACAAGATCGAGTTTATATATTGAGTATTTAAAATAGTTCAGAGACGAAAAAATATCACAAGGTAATCTTATTCCAACACAGGAGGAACACGACAAGCAAAAGAATGATACAGTTGGCGGTTAGCGGAAAGCTTTGAAAGGGGGTAATCTGAAAGTTGTGACTTCGAGTTCTCCATGGGGTGATTCGAAATCTTAAAGAGTCCTTTAAGTTCCGGATGAGAGTTAGGAGAGAAGATGATTTTATAGCATAAGACCAAATCAAAATAAATGCGGCGATGGGATAAGGGTTTAAGGTCAAAAAGATTAAGTCGATCAGAATAGCAAGGAATTTCTTTCGATGGGAAACAACGGGCATAAAAACGTTTTCTTTTATTTTTTTGAAAAAGTGTCTTTTATATTAATCTTTAAACAAAATTTTCAATGTAAAAGTGATTAAAAGAAAGATTATAAAAACCTACGGGATTTTGAGCTGGTGCAGATCCTTGAGCCATCGCGCAGAGAATTGGATGATCCCAACAAACCATCGGGGGGCATTTTATATCTCGTTTTCATCGTAAATTTCTGAAATTTAAATGCAAATCTTATAGTATTAAGTAACAGGGTTTGTATGCAATAAAGTGTTTGCCTCGCTGGTGTTCCGCAAATGGATTTCCTCTCCCACCCATCGGGTCTTTCATCATCCAATTGAATACGCTAAATTAAAACCTTCTGTAGAAACGGTTAATCAAGCAACAGCCCTAGTAATCAAACTAATTTTTCTCTACGTTTTTATCGGTAAACTCTACAAAGCAGATTCCATATTTTTTTAATGAAATTTAACGTGGATTCTAAAGAAAATCAACCGTGTGAGTTCTTTTTCCTGCTTTTTGCATCTTAAAATTATAGACCATTTATTGGATCGTGGACTCTCTCAAAATATAGTCTGACTTTGACCGAAATTTTTTTCTGTCTTTTTATCGGTAAGTCTGTTCAAAACACATTCTATATTTCTTTAGATGAAATTTAATCGTAGATTCTTTAGTGATAAGCTAGTGATATCCGTCAAATCCGACTCTCTTACCCCCTGGACAAATATCTGGGGGTAGACACTATCTCGACTTTGACTCTAATTTTCCCATGTTTTTTAATTGGTAAGTCCACAAAAGGACAGATCCGGTATTTTTTTAATGAAATTTAACGTGTAGATTCGATATGAAAAGTAACTGTGAAGTCGATTCAAAGTACATAAATGGCAACAATAAATAATTATTTCCAATGGTGTTACTTATATAGGTCTCTTCTTCTAGAGCTGACTAGAGATCCCTTCTCTAGCGGGAGTTCACTCTTCCACTGGGGGTTAGCTTCCATTGGCGGCCTAGGGTTATAAAGCAAGAAGCTATCTTTTTTTCTCCCCTCCCACATCGTGATAAAATATCTCATCTTTCTCATGTGTTTATGTGTAATTTGTGTATTGTTCGCTGATTACGTTTATTTCATGTCCTGAATGTATGAATATATCTCCCTTTGAAGTTAATGATCTATTTATTTGAAGTTGTCCAATGTTGAGAGAAGGTCTCGCAAGATGTTCAGGTTTTTATTATTTCTTTAAAGTGAAGCCAATTTTCGCAAAGACATTCCCGGTTTAACGGGTAAAATTAACATCAAGTTATGTCGTGCTTCTTTTATTTTTATCACTACATTGTACTGTACATACTATCAATCAATTGTATGGCCACAAAAACCGGAATCGACGGTTTCTCGAGTGGCACATGCTAAACAGTTGGATATATATCAAATTTGAGATATGAATCAATTATATATCAAATCAGATAAGCAAATCTGATATGTCAAATCTGCGCATAACAACATGATGCCAACCCCGAAATTTAGGAAATGTTTGAAAGCAAAGCTATACTCAACAAAACCAGAATCGACTGTTTCTCGATTGGCTTACATGCTAAACTAATTATATATATCAAATTTGAGATATAACAAATCTGATATAAATTTGATACATAGCAAATCGATATATATAAATTCTGTCGTGCTTCTTTTTACTACTATCAATATACATTGTACATGTAAGTTATCAAATGTGCAAATTGAAAATCCGGTGAAGCGGAAAATTTCTTTGTGAATTGACCACAATTGGGCGTTGTATTATACCAGAATAATTTGTTTTGTAAAGATCTCTTGCTTCACACTGAAAAAACGACTAGAAAGTAACATACGGTTGAACTGAAATTTCTATGGAATTGGCTGTGGATTTCTTGGAATTTCTAGTAAGGCCACCTATTTGACCATTGCTTCTCTCGACCAGATTCACCAACGTCACAGTGATTAAATTCGAGATTTAACAAATTCGTCCGCCAAAGTAGAATAAAAAGATCCTCCACTTTTCGCACAAAATAATTGAGATTTTTTGCTCATATCTTACAAATTTTATCTGCCCTCAACTAAAAGTTTAACGCGTTACCAAAGCTTAATCGGTTTGAATGAGTACCGCGAATGTGATAGAATTCCCCATCTTAGACTTTCAGTTTTGCTGATACTGATTTTTGCGTGAGGTCTAGCGTTGTCATGATGAACTTATCTTTGATGTGCAGGATGCTCATCTCTGTTCAGCACTGCAGGTTCAGCACTGACCCTTCTGTGTTGAACCCTTCCGTACCGAACCCTTCAGTACCGAACTGTTCAGTACTGAACCTTTTTGCACTGAAGGGTAGCTTATGGAGTCACTTATATGGAGTCACTTAAGTATGGGGTAACTTGTATTGGGTAACTTTTAAGAATTAAGATGAGTTAACTTAGTACTCAATTGTCCAAATACTTTAAGTTGATCCTCTTAGGTAGCTCGAATTTACAGAATTTGCAGATTATATTTTGCAATTCCTTTTAAGTTTCAATTTCACTACTAACAGGACCGATTATATATTCCTTTAGTCAGTTTATTGTAGATTCTAATAAATGTAGCGAGTTGATTCAGCTTTTGCATCTTAGTAGGACCACTTAAGTGAATCGACCCTTTATAGGTAGTCTCACTTTGATCGTAATTTTCTCTATGTTTTTCTATTAAAGTATGCTAAAAGTTGTGGTTTTCATAACCAATTTCAAGACTTTAAGACCTACCACCGTGATCGGTCACTGGAGTTGAGATATGAGGAAAGAGAAGAGTCGACAAACTCCGACTCTCTCTTTCCCCCCCCTGGACAAATCTGAGGGCTTCGGCTTTTTGACTCTTCTTTTCTTTATGTTTTTATTTGTCTTGTCTACAAAACAGATTTATGTTTTTTTAATAAATTTAATGTAGATTTAAAAGTACTTTGAGTTGATTCAATTTCACATCTTGACTTACAGATCTTTTTTAAGTGGATGGACCTTTCAGTGGGTAGTCGGACTTGATCGGAATTTTCTTGTTTACATTAGTGTGTAGTAAATACATTGGTTTTCTATAACATTTCATAAGACATTTTAAGACCAACCACAAGTCGATTCGTCAATTAGAAGCCGGGAATATGGGCGAAGAGTTGTTATACTAATAGATTTATTGGGGTATCATGACGATACAGAATTTGATCTACATCTCACACGATGACACGTTGTTTCTAATAAAGCAAATCGATTTCTTGAAATTTCTAATAATCCTTTCATTACATTACAAACTTTAATACTCCTTTTTTACTGATTTAGGGTTTTGATTGGCTTCAAAATACTGTCAAATTTTTGGTATTTTGTACATTATGAGTAAGTCTTGCTACACAGAGAAAGGTTGAATTGGTGTTAACAAAGTTGATCCAAACATCAACAATAAACCTAGCAGAATTTTTCAGTGTTTGCTTTTTTGAATTTGAAACTTGGTGACTCGAAACAAAACAATTTCGGCAGTAATTTTTGAGTTAAGCTGACTCTTTTGGCACTTGGAAAACCACAAGCTAAACAACTGATGTAACTACTGTGTGAGATGTAGATCAAACCCTAATTACATGGTTATACATCGGAGCTCAGGTTTGTCGACTCTTCTCTTTCCTCCATATCTCTAACTTCCAACTGACCGATCAACCTGTGGCTGGTCTTTAAAATGTTCCTCTATCAAATTTCGGTATAGAGACCACAACTTCCTAGTAAAACTTTAATATAAAAACATAAAGGTAAATTTCGGTCAAAGTTCAGACTACCTACCTGAAAGGGTCGATTCATTTAAATGGTCTATAACTTAAGATGTAATAGTTGAATCAACTCACGGTTACTTTTATTAGAATCTACATGAAATTTGACTAAACGAAGAAAAAAACATACAATCTACTTTGTAGGCTTACCGATAAGAACATAGAAAATTAGAGTCAAAGTCGAGATACGTCTCTGACTTCAGAGGATCGGGTTTGTGGACTCTCTCTCTTCTGGTCCATGTCTCAACTTTAATTGACTGATCAACTTGTGGTAAGTCTTCAATGTTCCTTATGAAATTTGCTTATAGAAACAATAAGTTACTTATTCAACTTTAATATAAAAACATAGAATTTAATTACATGGTTATACATGAATATTCTGTGTTAATGCTAATGTGCTAATTGTGAATTGTCTCAGTACTT
>CAUEEP010000071.1:0-42010 GCA_958450365.1 Mesorhabditis belari
TTTTGCACACATAAAGCCTTCTTTAAATATACGTTTGGTTTCATCAAAAGGATCCACTATTTCTCTACAAAATGACTTTTGAGAGATTCCACAAAGCTTTTCTTTCGTGGAGTTTATGGACTCCCAAACACAGCTAGTCAAAATGGCAAAGAGCCCGACTCATCATTTGAACAGTTTCTTTCACATAAACCTTCTTTGGTGTTTATATAAAAAAGATAGAGCACATTCAATTACTTAAGTTGCCAAATTTGCAGGAAGATCCCACCAATGGTTTTTTCTAGATCACAGTTTGTAGTTTTTGTGAAAAAATGGCTTTTTCTTGAGCGGAGGCGCTGTTTGAATTTTCTTTTAAATGTCATTTTGTAGAGAATTAGTTAACCATTCTACTGATATCAAACGCATATTATTTGACGAAGTCGAATAGAAGTTTTAGACATTTTTTTGATTTTCGGCGCCGAGTCATAATCCCCAACCCAATAAATTAAAAAATGCTAAATTAAAAAATGCAAAATTAAAGCAAGCATGAATGACGGAGGTTTGAATGAGGGAAAAGGAATCGCTATTTCTGATATTTTTCTGATAAGGGCAATTTAAACGATTCGTGAAAGGCGTAAAATGAAGAACTTTTTTGAAATTGCAAAAACTAAAGCTGTAAGAGCTTTGGTTTTGCTGAGAATTTCAATCAATTCAACCTTTCAATCAATCTCAATCAATTTCAATCAATCAATTAATTCAACCTTTATAAAGCATTAAGCTAAACTTGAAAATAGAAAACAATTCAAAATGAGTCAATATTGTGATAAGCCAATCTTTTCCATTGCTCACTTACAATGAAAACAACTAAAGCAAAAAAAAAGAAAAGTCTCACCTTTATATAAGTAATTGGAGAAAGGGTTAAGAAATGCGAAAACGAGATCATATTGGTGGATGGAGATGCCGATTTGAGGCCACATATTGCATGGTGGGGCTTGGATGGGAAAACAAGTGAAAGCACTTGAAAGCACTTGAAAATTCCGCTAGATATTCGGTAGAGTTCAATCAGAAAAGTCAAAAAAAGAGCACAGTTTCACTTTGCTGTTAGCCGACAATTGATACAAATAGCAGATCTTCTGAGATTAAGCAAATAATAGAACAAATAATAGAACAAATAATATTATAGATTAGGCGGATAATATTATAGAACTTATAGGATTTTGTAATAGAATAGGATCTCTAATTGGAATCTCTGATTGGAAGTCTAGATCAATTGTAGACTTTCGAATTGAGGAGGAATTGAGGAGGAATTGAGGAGGAATTGAGGAGGAATTGAGGAGGAATTGAGGAGGAATTGAGGAGGAATTGACGATTCGAATTAAGGATTCGAATTGAGGAATAGTTTGATATAGAGCTTGATTTTTCGATTTCAGTTTTAGAAATATTAGAGTCAGTTTTTCTGGGATGTTCAATATTAGACAACAATCAAAAAGAGCGGAATGAAGAGGAACGAGAGTGGCCTTTGGGGGACAAGTCAGACTGGATAAACTGGAATTTAGTGGGTAAATATTGTGGAAAAACGAAAAAAAAAGATAGGAAAGACTAGTAGTAAAGAGGGGAAATGAGAAGAATGAATTTCTGGGTGCAAAAAGAAATTGATAGAGTGAAGAGTGAAGAGGGAAATGGAGAAGACAGTTGTCCCATTGACACAACGGTCACCCCCCAGGGTGAAGACTTGTGAAAACCCTTGAGAGTATCGGGAACAGCTGATCTATTTTCGGATATTTATTTCGAAACAGCTGATCTATTTTCGGATATTTATTTTTTTGAATTGAATTGAATTAACGATTAAACCTGAAAGGAATCGATATTTTATAAAAAGATAAAGAACTTGATCATCAATAACAAAAAGTTAGCTGTCGTTGTTGAAAAGAAAAATTGTTGGAAAGCTTTTTTTGAACAGACTTTGGCATATCGATTGAATTGTCTGGAGAGGAAATGTCTGGAGAGGAAAAAAAAAGAAAAAGCTCAAAGGGATTTAAAGAAAAAGAGATGAATAGTTCAAAAATCATCGAAACTTTTTGATAATTCTTTTAGTTGTTGATTGTTCAATGATAATATCGTTTCAGAAAGAAATAAAAAAGAAAGCACAACTGTTTCTCTTTTTTTCTCTTTCCAATTAGACCCTGTTGTTTTTGCTTTCATTCAATGATTTCCTTTGTTTCTCACTTGCAACACTTTTGTATCAATGTTTGTATCATTGTATTGTATCAATGCAACACATTGTATCAATCAATAGGCTCTCTGTTCTTTGTGCTTAAAAGTAGAAACATACTCTTTCTAGCAAACTGCTTTACTTATTTAAAGCTTGGAACAATGAGGAATTGAATGCTAAAAAGATGAAGAGTTTGATTTGAAAGCCAAAAAAAAAGATTAAAAGTTTATAAAGTTTAGTTTGAGACGAAGAAATGGATGAAAGGATAGCGTTGACTTGACTAGTGTTCTTTGTGCTAGAAAGAGTATGTTTCTACGTTGACTTGACTAGTGTTCTTTGTGCTAGAAAGAGTATGTTTCTACGTTGACTAGACTAATAAATTGGGAATTAATAAATTAGCAAAAATAACTTTTGCATGTTGTAATTTCAAATCGAAATTGACTAGTGCAAAAGCAGAAACGCATCCTTTCTAGCACAGTCATTTCTTTCATCTCAGTGATCGTTACAACAAGAAAAATGGTTAATTGAGTGGATCAGGAAGAATCCTTTCAATATTGACATCGAAGTCACGTTAAAAAAAGATCTACTTTCACATCCCATTTCACTTCTTAATAATCACTGAATCAGCTAACTTTCTTGCAATGAGAGGCAAATCTCGAGACAAATCTCTAGACAAAAAAAGATCACTCTTAGTCAATCACTTATCTTTTCTTTAGTCGTCAAAAAGATCACTTTCTTGTCTAGGGAAGATCTTGTCAATCACAGGTTTCAAGCTAGCACAAATATTGTGGCCATAAGTTTTTACTGACTCAATGATTCGTTACAGATTCGTTACAGAATTGAATAGTTCAACTGATCATATTTGACAAGATTTAACTCATCAATGGAAGTTCTTTTGTCTTGTTCTTGTTCATTTGTCAACTTGTCAAGTTATCTAAAAAGATTGAGCTAATCAACTGATTTGAATTCGCAATTGATTGAAATGATTCAAATCAATTTGAAAAATGAAACCTAAAATGTGTTGCAGTTCAACTGATCATGTTTGACAAGATTTAAACTCATCAATGAAAGTTGACAAAATGAACAAGAACAAGACAAAAGAACTTCCATTGATGAGTTAAATCTTGTCAAACATGATCAGTTGTTGTAACGATCGCTGAAATGAAAGAAATTACTGTGCTAGAAAGGATGCGTTTCCGCTTTTGAGCACAAAGAACACTAGTCTAGTCAACGCTATCCTTTCATCCATTTCTTGATCTCAAACTAAACTTTATAAACTTTTAATCTTTTTTTTTGGCTTTCAAATCAAACTCTTAATCTTTGAACTGCAACACATTTTAGGTTTCATTTTTCAATTGATTTGAATCATTTAAATCAATTTCAAATTCAAATCAGTTGATTATCTCAATCTTTTTTAGATAACATGAACGGCTGAAGAACTAGGTCTCTTTCGATTGAAAGACTCGAAAAGTCGAGAGTCACTCGGGTTGCATCATCAAGAAGAAATAAGAAAAAAAAGGAGAAAAGAGGAAAGGACGATCCTCTCAAAACTATCTGATAGATTACTGGATCACTTCTGAATGAATGAATGAATGAATGAGAAGTGATTGGGGAATAGAAAAATGTATAAAAGTTTTCGTTTAAAAGTTTGAGAACTCAAATTTCAAGAAGTAAACATATACCGTATTCTCTCGAATAATAGTGCACTCTTTAATAGTAGTGCACTCTCTAATAGTATTGCGGTCCGAGAGGGGGTTTGAAAAAATAGTAGTGCACCAACGAAAATTTGAATTTCTGGTGCTTCTTTTTCATTCTAAACCTTTTGACTAAACTGACTTTATGTTTATGTGACATTCTAAAGCTATTCAAGCAAGCAAAAGTGAGGCTTTTTTTTATTCATTTATTAACTATTCTTCACATGAAAAAGTTAGCAAAAAATCTAAAATTGTTGTGCAAAAGGGCAAAAAAATCTTTTTGTTGTTTGTCAAGACACAAAAATTGTCAACTCGCCGGCCCACAACTGTATGTCAAAAGGAGCCAAAGGAGTACGTGAAAGAGTTGCAAGAATTTTTGGAATAAAGTTTATATCTGTCTTACTTTGATAAATGATAAAACTCTTTAATAGTAGTGCACTCTCTGATAGTATTGCGGTCCAGGAGGGGGTTCAAAAAATAGTAGTGCGCACTACTGTTAGAGACAATATGGTATTTTGATTTGTCATTTTGATCAAAATACTTCAAAATAGATAAACTGAATAAAAAACAAGAACACGGTAATAAAAGGTTGATCTTTTTTTAGAAAACAAAACCTCTTAACAATAAGAACAACATTGTTAATTAGTTAATTAAACTTAATTAAAGAACAACATTGTTATTAAAGAACAACATTGTTAATTAAAGAACAACAGTGTTATCGTTTACCGTATTCTCTCTAATAGAGGTGCACTCTCTGATAGTATTGCGGTCCAGGAGGGGTTCAAAAAATAGTAATGCGCACTACTATTCGAGAGAATCCGGTAATGCTCTAAAGAAGCACTAAAAAATTCTTCAATTTAGCGTTGTTGTATAGTTTTTTTAAACTAGACATAAAAAAAAGCAGTACAATAAAGCAGTACTGCTTTTTACTTTTTTACTTTTTGCAGATGGGTAGTGTGAGTAAATATTGCGAATGGAGAGTTTAGAGAAAAGTTTGGATTGGAAATTGCAGTGAAAAAAGGAGATCAAGGGAGAAGTGTGTGAGTGAGTGAATGTATTTGCAAGAGGGATCGATCCAAGCACACTTTTCACTTAGGGAATTGAACTGTTTGAGTGGAACAAAAGGGAAAAGAATTCATGAATTGAGCCAGCAAAGCCGTACTAATTGACCGTCATTGTCAAAAAATAAGTTTCTACAAACAAACTTGTGAAACGTGTGAACTTTTGAAAGCAAGCCTAACACGACTATCCGATCTCTAATCTGTTAGAGTTTAAAACATTGTTGAAGTTGTAAAAATACAGCCACTATCGATTAGCATAGTTCAAACGAATTCCTGTTACAACTGATCCCGAAAAAGCAAAGCCACAAGAGTCTCGGGTTGCAAATGCGCTTTGACACGAGCGGCAAGGTCGTTTTGAGAGTGAGGATGGAGAAAGGAAAGATGGACAAATGGATTCAAATAAAACATACATTTATTCACATGAATAATGTGGTGAAAACAATACAGAAGCAGCTCTAAAACTAGGCAAGAAAAAACCCATCTAATATGGCAAAAAAGGCATCAAGAATCCGCCCAGCGGAATTGAACCCTAGACCACCCGACTAAGATACCGGGCTCTTAGCCAGTCGGCCACAGTGACGCTTGGGGTAGGACCGTGTCGAGTCAACTTAGAGAGGTCTGTCGAGTCTGCAAGTCTCCGGAGCTGTGTCAATTCTTCAAATTCCAAATTTTTCAAATTGTCGTCATTTCCGTAAAGATGTCCTCTATTTTTTTAAAACTACACACAACTTGAGGTCCCACTCTTAGGCCTTGCTTATAGAAAAAGAGACAAGAATGGAATGGGGACTAAAAAAGGATGAGCAAAAGGGGGACCTCACAAATATGCCCTTGGGAGTGAAGGGGTAAGCCTTGCATATGAAAAGAGATAGAAAAAAGGAAGAAAAGGAAGAAAAGGAAGAAAAGAAAGAAAAGCGGTGATCGACAACAAGTGTCTTCTTTATATAAAGATGGAGATTGAAAAAAGATGACATGGCTAAATTTATTAGCACATGAAAGTGTACCAGACGCGTTTCCACTTGAGTACAAAGTAGGCAAAGAAATTGTTCAATATTACTAGTTTCATTGAGTTTAAGGGCATAGCTGAATTGTGTGGCGATCTCATTGCTTCTTGTGGAAGAAAAAAGATGGGCAATAATGCTAAAAGGAATGAAAGAAGGAGTAAGCCAGGCATCGATTGCCTTCTCATAGGGTTAGAGCAAAGAAGAAAAGAAAAAAACTCATTACTTCTAAGCATTTACATAAAAATACTATAAACAATGTGAGATAGAAGTTGTTGAGAAAGAAAACAGTGTGGTGAAAGGGCCAAAAAGTGATTAATCTGGCCTAGCGGATCTAGTAGAATGTTCCCTGGTCTAGTAGAATGTTCCCTGGTCTAGTAGAATGTTCCCTGGAAGTGCTAGTAATGAGAAAATACACTTATACAGACGCTTTTGA
The DNA here is from genome assembly GCA_958450365.1 of Mesorhabditis belari. NCBI lineage: Eukaryota > Metazoa > Nematoda > Chromadorea > Rhabditida > Rhabditidae > Mesorhabditis > Mesorhabditis belari. The sequence goes on from CAUEEP010000071.1 coordinate 6,378, forward strand.
GTCTATGAGCTTTTGCAAAGCGTTCAGCCAACGAAAACAATGATCGATGAATATTCAAGAGCTTCCTATTTACCTGTTTACCTCCCACTTGATGCGCTCAAAGAACTATGGGATTTTCTGAGTAAATGCAAAGCTGTAAAGATCTGAATGACTGGTTTAGATTTCTAATTTGTTAAACCATTATTGGTGATTGACTATCAAAGTATTCAATTAAATTTAAGAAAATTCAACCCAGCTGAAGAGATTCTAAAACATTTGATGCTCCTTTTCCCATTAGCAATCCAAACTTAAACTCAAATATCTTGGTGTTGAGCTGTTCAATAGAAATAGTTTTTGTACCAATCGACAGAGAAAGACTTGGCGCATCCAATAATATCAAGAATATTTCAATTCGACAGCCCAATACAAAGAGATTTGAGCTGAAAATTAGATTGCTAATGGGAAAAGGGGCAGGCTTTCAAATGTCCGATAACCAGCTGAAGATGCTCTGGTCAACGTGGATTCAGATTAGATAGAGTCTAATCGAAAATTAGATCACTTTCCTTTAATCTTTTGGTTTATCCCTTTCTAAGATCCCAAACACAGCTGATTGTCTCAAGGAAAAGGGAAAAGAGAAGAAAGGCTATACGAAAACATTGGCCCTTTTTTGCCTTGGCTTCATGGTGGCTTTAGCTTTTTGAGAAGAAAAAGAACGCCCAATCTGATCCTTTTCGGGTTTGTTGGGACCACAACGACCACTTATTGACCGAGGCTGGCTGAGGATGATTCTTGGTGTTGATGAAATCAAATGAGTCAAAAAGAGTTCCCATCTTTCACTCATTCTTATCAAATTGATAAAGTACATTCAGAAGTACTTTATCAATTAGATTGAGAGTTATCAGTTAGATTGAGAGTTATCAGTTAGATTGAGAGTTATCAGTTAGATTGAGAGTTATCAGTTAGATTGAGAGTTATCAGTTAGATTGAGAGTTATCAGTTAGATTGAGAGTTATCAGTTAGATTGAGAGCTACTATCAATTAGATCAGTTAGATTGAGAGTAAACGAAGTGCAAAAAAAGAAGTTGAATGGTTTTGATCCCTGCATCAACTATCAAATTATTTAAACATTTGTCAAGCTTTGCGATTCGAAATGCTGATCATTTAAAGTTGTAGTTTTTTACTTTGATTTTCGGAAGTCTTTACATATTCAAATTCAAATTGAATCTAAATTTATTGCTTTAAAAACTCAAATTTCCTTTATTTAAAAGTCGGAAAATGTGTTTTCATCCAGAATTTTTACCCCTGAAATTGGCGAATCTCTTTCACATAGATTCCGGAAGTTTCAGCAAAAAAAAACGAAAAAACAAAAGAAGAGAATGAAGAAAAAGGGAAAAAGGAGTAAGAGAATGGAGTTTTTTGGAATTTCTTACAAGATTCTCCACTCTCGTTTTCTCTCGTTCGACTACTTTAGAAAGATTCTTATGGCCTTTAAAATGACGTAGGTTTTTGGGCTAAAATTTGCTTTAAAGTTTAAAATTGATTTGATTTTGCTATTGGGTAAATGATTCACTTTTGAAAATGAGATAAATCTTGCTAAATTGCTTGCAATTTGCCTTAGCTTCTTGTGGCCTTTAAAATGTACTTCTCGAAAATCTTTTCCGAGATTTTCCGAGATTTAGAATTCTCAAAAAACACTGAAGTAAATATTAGCAAATCTCTGTAAAGGATTAAGATCGGATCGGTAAAATGTCATTTTTTGAATTAATCCTTGGGGAAACTTTCGTATAATCTTTTTAGCTAAAAGCAGTAAAGAAAAAGAAAGAGGCAAGGAGGATCTGACGAGAAAAAAATGACGTAATTCGATTTATTTTAGAAGGAGAAGAGTGGGATTTCTTCTTTCAAAGATCAAATTTATTTGTTTTATCGGAATTTTATGAAAGTGAGCTACCGTAAATACTGTAATAGTACCCCAGCGCCCCTCGTACAGTCGCGTAGTCGCAAAAGTTTTTTAGTATTTCATTTCTTTCAAAGCGCCCGTACTTTCAAAAAATGCGTCTTTGGTATCAAAAAATAGCTGAAATTCAGGGCTATTTTTTGATATCTAAGCGAGCATTGTAGCATAAAACAGTGTCGAGAAAAACTCGTTCAAAGCTAGACTACACAACACTCCGCACCGTCATTATGGGGGCGGGCTGCTATTACAGTATTTACGGTAGGTAAATGAATCAATATCATTTAAAAGAAAGTATCTAAACAAATACTTTTATGATTGATTGATTGATTGATTGATTGTTGGGATAAAGGTTCTTCTTTAGCCTATCAATCATCAAGCCTTCCCCAAAAGCTCACTTGATGTTGATCGAAAATTATGATTAGCTTTGAAAAGTTTCATAGATTTGATTAGAAATTGTTCTAGTAAATCGCTTTGTTTAAATCTCGAAACTCACTGAAAACGGCAACGTTCATATCGGGTGCATCGACGCTGATGCCAAGCTGAGAGATCGCCTGGAAATGGTTTAATTTTAAAATCTAGATATATAGTGGCGGACAATGGTGTGATATGAATACCTCGTCCCATATCTAAATAAAGAAAACTCTTGCAACAAAGCTAATTAAATCGAAAATTTCGTAAAAAAGCATGTTTCAAGATCGGTTCTATTTCCTTGTCGTCGCTATAAGGGGGTAGGCGGAAGAGCACCTAAGCTCTATAATGGAGTAGGCGGAAGAAAACCTAAGCTCTATAATGGGGTAGGCGGAAGAGCACCTAAGCTCTATAATGGAGTAGGCGGAAGAAAACCTAAGCTCTATAATGGGGTAGGCGGAAGGAAACCTAAGCTCTATAATGGGGCAGGCGGAAGAAAACCGAAGCTCTATAATGGGGTAGGCGGAAGAGCACCTAAGCTCTATAATGGGGCAGGCGGAAGAAAACCTAAGCTACCAAGTTACAGAGAAAGAACTTTCAGCTAAGAGCGGTGCCAATCGAAAGCTAAGATAACATCAAAAAAAATAGCTGTTGATGTCTTTTGGAGTGGATGCGCAAATAATAGAAAATTCGTGGTATTTAATGGAGCATCGGTTCTATTTAATTGTCCGACACTGTAGATATAAAATATCAAAGGCTTGAGTCTATTATACTTTGAAATTAACATTGTTCCACAAACACAGCTTTTTTTTTTCTTGGTTTCTAGCGTTTTTACAAAATCCTCCTTCACCTGTGCGGCTGGCTGGCCAAGCATTCGTGGCTCTAGAAAAACCACCGGCAAATTGAGGGCGCTAGAAACCAAGAAAAAAAAAGCTGTGTTTGTGGAACAATGTTAATTTCAAAGTATAATAGACTCAAGCTTTTGATATTTTATATCTACAGTGGCGGCGTTTTTACAAAATCCTCCTTTACCTGTGCGGCTGGCTGGCCAAGCATTCGTGCCTCTAGAAAAACCACCGGCAAATTGAGGGAACCCATCGGAATCAATGACATCTTTGATGTTCAGAGAATGAAAGAATATTGAATTAAGAAAATTGTTTAGAATATTTTCGGAGAAACGTCGAAAGTGGATGGACCGTGGATGTTTGTGCAGCCGCAAAACACACCGGCAACACCGTGAAACACACCGGCATTCGGCCCTGCACCCTGAAAAAAAGCATTGATGATATATAGATACTTTATTCATCACCTCAGATAAAGTGCGCTAGATTTAAGATTAAAACACATGAATACACATTAAAATACATGCACATAAACACGAAAAGGGCCGATAAAAAGCAACACGATATAATTTATTTAGAAAGAAATAAAGTGCGAAAAAGACATGAAAAATGTAGCAGATGAAAGATCACAAAGTCACTCAAAAAAGGAAAGAAGGAGGCCCTTTAAAATTAGACACGATGGAAATCAAACGCAACTTATATGCAATATATGGGTAGCACAGATAACGTCAAGGATCCACTAGAGCTTCAAGATCAACATCATCTACAGATCATTTAAGATTTCGAGACTATTGAACCCTCTCAAAACTCTGGGGAGTCGATTCCGTATTCTGGCACTTCTTATTGGAAAAGAATTATACACAAACGTATTGAGGTGACTGGAATTTCTAAACGAAAGAACCTCTCCTTGAGCTAACCGTGGGACAAACTTGAATAAATCTCGAAAAAGGGGACCGGTTGCCTGCCCTTTACAATTTTGAAACATTCTATTAAATCCCGTGACCAAGCGGCGGTGTCTAACCAGGGAACTTTTCCAAGTTACCCGCGAGTTACAATATGAGGTAGGTGCAAAAAGAAAGGGCCTGAAAGTGTGATAATTAAAAATCACTTATAAAAGAAGATGGGATAATTTGGATGTTTGAAGAAATAAGGAAAAGAAAAATAAAAGAAAAGGAAAAAGAATATATACGAATTTTACGAATTTTACGAATTTTACGAATTTTCATACAGTAAAATAGCCTTTTCCCTGAAAAATGGGAATATTGAGAGAAAAGAAAAATGATCGACTGCTTGAATATCGATTCTTTTTCAGTCCTCGTTTTTTTCGTTAAGCAAAAGGAAAATTGAAAAATTCAATAGAAATAGAAAAAAACGGCTTTAATCGGCAAAAATGAATGAACTTTCGAAACTCAAAGAAATCAACAAAAGACAAAACATCTAAGGGTTATTTTTTTGTAATTCATTTAATTTAGCTGTCACTTCCTTTTCACAAAGCCTTTTCTTGTACATCTTAATTGATTGTCATGTTGAAAATGAGCTTGACTGATTCAAAGTGACAATTTTTCTCTACAACTAATTTCGGGGAAATCTCTTTCAAATTAAATAAAAAAGGTTTTCAAAAATAAAACATTTAACTCTAAAACTATAGGAACGATAAGAAGTATATAAGAAGACATTTAACGATTAAATTTCATCAAAATTCTCCCAGAAATGATTTCATTTCAACCCTCAACGATCAGATAAAGGCGGAAAAGAGAGAAATGTGAAATGTGTTGAGAAATTTTTAAGAACAAAATTTTCCAGAGAATCGATACGATTTCCATATTTTCTTTGTAATTGAAAATAGCATAGGAATCGATGTTGTTTTTTCGAAAGAAAAAACCCTAAAAATGGATGCAGAAAGGCTGTAATTTAGGGGATCGATTCGGCAAAAAGCGTACTACTTGAGGCCAAATAAGGATTTGTTTTGTGAAATTTAATAGGTTTTTTTCTGTGCAAACAAATTCAGGAATTGAGGTGAAATTTGTGGGGATGGATCAGAAAGAGAAAAATGTTCGGTCAAGTGGTGTCTAGTGGAGGATGGAAGTGCTGGGAGGGGGAGAAGGCCAGCTCAATGTGACAATTAAATCCCAAACAAAAGTATTTTAGTAAAGCTGGAATAAATGCCTTCAAGTCAATGGTGTCTAGTGGAGAATTAAAGTGCGGAGTGGGGGGAGATCACTCGCTGCATTTGTGCATTTTAGCATAGCTTCAACAATCACAACTTTACCCATAAAGAAAGATCTTTTCTTTCAGAATTTCAGAGCCAAAATATTCCCGCATCAACTAAACCAAAGGGAGTGGCGTTTACTAAAGAGTTGTGTTTTAAAAAAGTTAAACTTCTTTCAATCAACTGTATTGCTCGTAAAGTCTTATTGGTTAACTGTAAGATTAAGTGTAGAACTAAAACATTCTTCAAAATGCTTAAATTCAAAATTCATTTAAACCTTTTACTTTAAAATGTTCCTAAAATGGGGTTGTTTTTGAAATTCGATAGCTTTAAAAAAATGGACAAAAAAGGCATTGAAAGGTGAATAGGAAATGAGAAGAAAAAGGTGGCAAAACAAAAACCTCCGCAAAGGAAGAACAACTTTAGGATAAAGGATGGATGGAAATGGAGGTATTTTAGTTGGATTGGGTTGTTGAGAAAGTGGAAGGGACGGGAGAGGAAAAGAGGGAGTGGCCGCGGAGGGCCCTTGCTATAGAAGGGGGAGGTGAGGAAGAGACCTTGAGTCCAAAAAGGCCAAAAGAGCTGAAAAGTAGAAAGGCGAATAAGGAAACTAAAGGATCGTGAAAGAGTCGAAGAGAGGGATTCCCATTCCCGGGGGAAGCCAGAGACAACGGGCCAAACCCAGAGAAGCTCTACATGTTTTTCATGCATGGCTTTTCTTTTCTCTTATTCCTTGTCCTATTCCCGTTTTGCTCTATTTTTGCTAATTCCAAACCCTTTCTATTTCTTCCCTAGCTTTCTATACCGTCAGTTTTTGCTCAGTAAAGGTTCAAAACTTTCTTACTGCTTACCAAATCGGCTCTAGAAACAGTCCCTGGATTTCCTCCATTTCCTCAGTTTTCCTCATTCCTTACTACTCCCAAACTTGCCTGCTCAAGGTTTTAAGGCAATAGCTTTGAATTGAGCCTTGCCTAGAACCTTGGCTTCAAAGCTTTCGGTTTGGCCTTGAATTGACGGAAAATTGAGGTAAAAAATAATTGGCTTGGCTTGGCCTGAAAAATCGGTTCTAGAAAAGCCCTGAATATGGGTTCCTCATTCCAGCCCAATTCCCTTTTCTCGTCTTACTGCCGTTTTCCAATACAATGAGTATAGCTCCATGCTGGGGTGAAAACACGGAAATTGGGGTTCAAAGGAACGACCAAAGAAAATGTTGGAAACAACATATTTTTGATGATGTTGAGTTAAAGATTGAAAAAGTGAACATGTTGGGTAAAATGGTGAAATGCACATATTCTCGAGCACGATAAAACTAGAGCAGCTGGAACACTACGAAATGTGAAAGAGATTTGGTATTGGAATAATTCTGGTATTGTAAAAAAATATTAAACATATTAGTCAAGAAAGATTTAAGTATCAGCTTTTCGAAAAAGAAAAACCCAGCTTCAGCTTTTTGTTCTCTGATCAGCCATTTGAAAAGATCAAAACCCAGGTTTGCTGAAGTGTTTATGGAAAGAAGGAATGAAATCGGTGTGGCAATTGGAAAGGGTTTGGAAAGAAAGAAAATGAGGGTAAAGAAAACAAAACTCATGGTTTCTCAAGAAAATAAGTCAAAAAGAATAGCAAAAAAGAGAAGGCAGTCAAGGCAAAAAACAACGTGTTAAGTTCCAGGAGTTGAAAAAAAGAGTGCGATGGGGTGAGAAGAGGCGAAAGAGGTTGACAAACAATGAAATGCTGAAGTAAAGAAGAAGCTGTAAAGAGGAGATGAATGAATGGAGGATCGTTGTGAAAGAAAAAGAATGGGATAGATGGCATAGAGAGGGTTGAGGGGAAGGGGGATGGGAAAGGGGGAAGGTCTCCACTTACAACTCTCGACTTTGACTCTATTGTGTTGTTAAGTCAAGAAATGTTTCGTGCTCGGAAACGAGTTAATTTCAAAAAAAGTACTACTGTCAACTTGAAAAATTATCTCAAACGTGCCTCTTTGTGATGTCAAAAGACAATTTCTATTGTTTCAAATCCGATAAAGAAACATGCCTAAAGCTGAACAGGAAAACCTTCCCAAAGCTCTGGCAAATAAAATCAGCTTTCACTCATTACAGAGCATTACATCAACCCTTATAAATTCAAATAACGACCATTCTCACGGCTTATTGTTGATCTAATCAGTTACATATTTCAGTTACATAACTTAGAAAATCAGATAATTTTGATCAATAGTGTTCAATGTTTGCCTAAACAATTCTTTATTACTGTAGTTCAATGTTTATTTAAAAGCTGAATGGCTAAGCCTAGAATTTAGCTCGATGAGTATGAGAAAAAATAATAGAATAGAATGGTTTCAGTTTGAGCATTCTTTTGCGATATCTAATATTGATCAAACAATTCACAAAGATTCTCAAATCTCTTTGAACTTTTTGATCAATATCAATTAGGCTTTTAGATAAAAATGGAAACATGTAGGAGCATTTTAAACTAGATCTTATCTTTAAAAATCTTACAGTAATCTTACGGTATATGAGACGAAGCCTCGGAAACAAATACAATTTCCAGATTAAGAATGTAGAAGTAAAAAGTGTCGTTCGTTTTCGAGTCACCGCATCTATACGAAGCGTTCCCATTCTTCTAAAAACAAAAAAAAAGCAACAATCCGGTGTTTCTTTTATGATTGGAAGCGAGGAAAGAAGAAAGAAGAAAGAAATTCTCTCACGCCTCAATAGACAGACAATGTGCAAAGAACGATGGGCGGAAAGAATGACCGTCATACTTAATCACTCTATCGACATGGGGATCTGCAAGGGAAGAGATGAACGGATTTGTACAAAAATAAAGAGACTGCTGATCAAATAGGCAGACTTTCGAAAATAAAGCTGAAGCCGTAAGATAGGTTAAACACTGAAAAATATTGTGCACTATATTGAGATCAATGCCTAAAATCAGTGTTCCCTCTACTTGCCTAGATGCTAATTTAGACTCAGAATTGCGAGTTGATTAGAGGAGTTTAACGGTCATATTCTAGAATGTAAAGAAAAAAAAATTTAGCACTGAATTTATAGAAAATTTTTTGCGTTCGAGTTTTCTGTTTACATCACAAGCCGCCTACATGCTCAGCTTTGCATAATTGGAAAGAGGTCAAATGGAAAACGAATGAGCGTTTTGAATGGAATACGTTAACCTCAATGTAACAATTAAATCACAAACAAAAGATATTTTAGTAAAGCTGCAAGCAAAGCCTTCAAGTACATAAAGTCAAAAGCTGTGTCACAATAGCTCAAAAATTCTTTAAACGTTTTTTTCGATGGACAAAACGCCTTGGAAATCAATTTCAAAAGGGGAGCCATTCAATACCCGAATGAATGAAAAGATGGAGAAGAATTGAGAGAAATGTAAGAATTCCCCTCCCCCTCTCCCCCACATACACATTGCCCGCCAAAGTGAGCCTGACCTTCTTTTGCATGAACCTCCATCCATAAATTAGAAAGTCTCCGCGATGAAAAGGACCCCCCCCCCCAACAATGTATCTCAATTTTGCTCAACATATCCAATCCTGCACGGAGATCAACCAAGGTCATTACGTCGATAAGTCTCTTTATGACATGTGCTTAAATATCAAATCCCAGTGCCCACTCACTTTCATTTGCATTTAACAGCTCAAGAATTCATAAAACCATAATTTCAACAATTTATAAAACCATAATTCTAACTCGAAAACCCATAAATTCCAAAGCCAATTGTTTTCACAAAGAAGAAAGAACAATACAAAACATATTAGTTCTAAAAGCAGAAAATGTTTAAAACTTTGAAAATCCGAAGTTAATTTTGGCTTTCTAGGGCTTTAGCCTTGAGAATCGCTGGCGCTGAAGACGGTGGCACAATACGAATATCGGTTACAATCGCGGTGATGAGACTTGAAGGAACGAGCTCCATGTTTTCACGACCAAGTAACGCCATTCGTCCATACGTTTGCACCTAAATAACGTCTTTTGATTAGATGAATTAACAATAACAGCAGAAAATCACATCTTATCCACAAAAACCTTACCTTATCCACAAATTTGAAAGTTTGTGCACAAACCATAAACGGGATATTGTTGGCTTGAGCGGACAAAGCAATCTAAACTGATTTAAATCCAAAAGGACAGCACAATACCGATAAAGATCCTTTGGGAACCGCCACACACCCGTTCGACAAAACGGCCGAACATCCAATAAGCACGATTGAACACTAAAATTAAAACTAAAGGATAACTTGGCAATCAAAATGAACCTTATGCAATGCGACCGACAAGGAACGAAGATCCCCATAATCCAGCTTCACATTTTTGTCTAGTAAAGTGTCCATGTGGCGCACTCCTGAAAACAATGGGTCACTAATAATAAAGCATTATTGACCTCGACCATTCAACTGCTGATCAAGCACGACGATGTGTTTCAAATCAGGATCTTCGCCAACGAGAGAATCGAGTAAAATTCGATTAACAACACGACACCTAAACCGAAGCACGTTTGCAGAATTAATGAAAACCAACCAGTCAAATGTGACAATCTTTTTTGAAAACTTCCTCTTTTGCATCAAATGAGTAGAAATGGAATTAGTTGCCAACTCAAAGCATGAATAACGCGCTTCCTCAAGCCATTCTTCGAGTTCTTTTAATTTCTAAACAAAAATGACGATGAATGCAAAACTACAAGGGTAAATCCCCCCGTTTACTAGCATGCAAGAACAAAGGGACACTACATTCAAACTCACTTTAACTGTAGCGTCGGGGTTCTATAAAGTCTTTTCAAGTAAAAAGAACAAAAGTGAAACCAAAAAACTTACATCACATCCACCCGGCAGCTCGGCAGCAACTGTTCCATCTTCTTTCGTATGAGCATGTTTGCATGGTTCATCAAGTCGTTTAATTTCTCGCTTTAGTTGTCGTACAAGATTCCCAAGAGCATAAGGTAACGGCCAACGACCTGAATTCTCAAATCTTTCCATTGGAAAAAACCCAACCATCTTCTGTCAAGTATCCGAGCTGTGGTCGAATAGCCAAATCAAGGTCAAATCCGAGGGCGGTCGGATCGGCATCTGAGTTATGCAACCTTTCAGCACCCCAATCACTGATAAACTAAAAAAATAAGGGTTATTGTTGTCTATTCATTTCTAAACACAAAAAAATATTCTCACTTTGATAAACGCGCCAAGAAATTCCTCGCACAAATCATCAACGTCGGCAACTTGTCCTCTCTCACACCTAAACATTTTCTAATAAGGTTTTACTGCAAAAACAACCTTGCTGCCAGAGTATGAAAAACGGGATGAACGTTAAAGTTGGGCGCTAAATCCGTAAACACAAACATCTTTGGCAAATCTGATATGGTTTCTTCGGAAGGCGTTCTGAGCACAGTTGTATTCAGATCTAAAAAACCAACATGTTTAGCTTTGTGAAAATCTCTTACCAAATTGCACTTCACGATTTCCTCTAGCCGTATCTTTCTTTATAGCTGATTTTGGTTCCGGTGACGGCGGTTTCTGTGTTACGTCCTTTTTGTTTTCCAGTTTGCTCACCTGAGTTGTAGAAAGTAGAGTTTGACCTAAAATTTGTAGTAATTTAAATATCGAAACGTCATAATCCAGCATTTTCAACCCTATGAGTCACTTCCATTTATTTTTGAAGCCATTTTAGTCAATCATTATAGACTGGAATGTTGTTTATTGCACTGAACATTCAAACCATTTGGTATTTGAGGAGCATGCTGTTGTATTTGCGGTGCTGGCGATGCAACCACTTTTGATGTTGCATTAGCTTTTTTATTGGCTAAAATTTAACGTTTTCAACCAGTAATAATTATAAACCTTTCTCAGCTTTCTTTGCTTCCCTTTCAGCTTTAATTTGTTCTTTAGATTTTGTTTGTCGGTCCATTTCTCCTCGCTCCTTATCTGTCATCGATAAATTCGTGACGCCATTTACAAGTTCTGAGACTTGTTCTGTGGCCTCAGGCTCCTAGACAATGAATGATGTCAAAGTACACAAATTTGCCAAACGTTTGGAGTGCTCGATGAAGGTTCACTTGCAACAGCTTCATTATTTGTAGGTTCATCTGAGGGGACCGTTTGAGCCTTCTTTTCAATAGTCTTCTTCCTCGTCATTCTAAAAGTAATAAATTTTAGATGCACATGACGCAATAGAAATACAACTAAATTCCAGAGAAATTTTTACCAATTACGGAGAAATTATTACCGGGATTACTCATTCTCCAAAAAATGAAATTATAGTTAGGAAACTTACTGTCGAATTGAAATATCTAAATATCTAATTTTGTTTACCAATTTTGTCAAGATTTCTTAAGCAAGCTGAAAAAGGCAAAATTATGTCTGGTAAATACTCAACGCACTACGTTCCGCGACAAACAACAGAAGATAGCTTGAAATAAAAATCGGGAATGGTTGAAAGAACGTGCCAATGTCAGAAACCCAGAAATCTATATCTGCTGACCGTGAAGCACGTGGGCTATATGCTATACAAACGATTTAAATATGCTTAATTTTCCGTAATTTAATTTTTTTTCAAATTGAGTATTGTCTGTTAGACTTTCAAGTATGGAGCAGTTGCTAATTTCTCCCTCTTTTGTTGCGTTTCAACTCTAATTTCTGATTGACTTAAAATGTTCAGATTTATAGAAAGCATGCGAGTTGGCAGTGCAACCTCGCTAAGTTCGGCTGGCTTTGAGGTAAGTATAGCCTAAACGACTCATTTTATCAACATGTATAATCACCCAGGCTTCGTGTAGTATCGATGATGAGTCGTTGAAGAAAATCCGATCATATGGAAAATTCTTCTCGACAAGATTTGTACAAGTTTGTTTAGCTTCCAATATATTTCCTAAAAAACTATTTAGGTCGTTGTACAATCTCGCACAAATGAAAAGTTTGATCTAACATGCAGTACGGGAGTATCAGCTGATTGGTTCAACGTGCGAGTGGACGAATTGGGCGAGGTGTCAGCACAGTTGAGGAAGTCGACAACGAAGTAAAAAAGTTATTTTGTTTTTCTTCAAGGTGTTTCAGATATCCCCCTGACATCCCGTCCATATCCGTGGACTTTTTTCTGTACACAAAAGATGCAGAAACGCTGCCTTTGGAGTCATGGTAGGTCAGAGCTGATGATGTGAACACTCATAATCTAGGTCTTTCATATTTGATGGAAGCAAGAAATCCGCAGAGGAGAGTAGCTCTCTATATCACGACTTATCGACATTGCTTCGGTAGCTTTGAAAGTTTAAAAAAATAAAACGCAACAAATTCAGCTCTTGTATGCTGGCTGCTAGAATGACGCCCACTCATCGCTATTATGTAAAAAAACAAGGCCCGGAAACTTTCGTAATACTCTACAGGGTAGGTGCAGCTACTACTTTTAAAGATGATAATACGATAGTCAACTCTAAATACATTTTAGATAGCCGAAGGTGCTTCATCTTTGGATCTCGGAAGTGAAATGAAAACAATTCGATTGGGATCCTTAGCTACTCAAATCGGGACATTTAGCTTGGAATTGAACTATAGGTACTAGATATAAAAACAAATAGGAAAAAAACTTCGTATATTTTAGGACACGAATGGAAATCGAGCAAAAAATAACAAGCGATTCGCCTATCTTAGATTCATACCATCAGGTTGGGTTAAACATGGAAAAAAAAACCAGTCCTTGGTCAGATTGTTTCAACAACCTCAACTATCTACGCTCATCCAGCATTTGCTAGCTCTCCCGATACTCCATCCTCATTTTGCGAAGTCATTTCACATTTTAGTACCAGTCCAGCGAGTGTGGTAAGTTGGCATCGAATGTTTCTAGATGGCACGTTTATCCATATTAATGTAGTACTATTTATGTATTTGTTTGTTTTGTGCATTGTGTCTTCAGGCAGCATCGCCCATTCCTGGTCAGCTTGCACTAGCAACTTCCCCTCCTGGTCCTCCTCTACACTTTATCACTAGAGTGAGCATTTTTTAGACACACTCGATACTAACACCCTGAATAGTCTATACTCGTTTGCCTTGTGATGTACATTAAAGATCGTAATTCAAACAATGGATTCGTTCAAGAATCCGACACTGCATGAAAGCTCTTTAAAGTCTAAAAAATAGTTATATTTTAGACTAGGAGCAGGACTCAATCCACACAGTCAGCTAATTCGGTTAATGCTGAATCGCCACCTTCCTCTGATGTTGGCTCATTGGAAAAGGATGGCGCTCGTCGAAGTAGAGAACATTCGGGATCATTGGTAGAAAGGCAACAAAAACTTTTCGTAACAAAATTTAGACCATTTCGAAGGATATTCCATTTGCTGGTCTACTTACTATGTCATTCACGGGTGCACTCTACCCACTAACTGCTTTAACCGAAGAAAAGTTTAACCATGAAAATGAGGAAGAAGAAGCGACCGAAGACAAAGAGGGTGCTGAAGCAGATGATCCAAAAATGCACAATCCAAGTCTAGAAAACACTATTGGTAATTTATCCCAAGACTTAATCCTCATCAAAAAAAATTACAGTTGCTGATACACCGCTAACCCAAACGACTCCACCAGCTTCTACGGTCGCTTCAGTGGTTGCATCAACGGTAAGAGCGCGATAAAGTAAGAATGAAAAAAATTTAGGTGAAAAATAACCAAAGTGATGAAGAGCCGGAAGATGACGAACAAAAAGAACAAACCGAGGTTGAAACGTCTAAAGACTCTAAAAGCGATGAATTGGAAGAAAAAGAAGACGACGATAGTTTTGTCAAGGTAATAGCCTCATAAGCTAGCATCGCAACCAAACATTTTAGATACCATTTTTTGGAGCCGGCTCATCTCCAACTTCGATGACGGTAAGTCACAAAAAATGTTGAAAGTACGAGGAGAATTTCAGACAAGCGCCGAATTGGGAGAGTTGGTTTCCGCGTGCCGATTTGCACCCAACATCACCGAATTCGAAAGCATCAGTGTTTCGATTGAACGGATCAAGAAAGAGGTATTAGTGTGCGAGCACAAAGAAAACACCCGTTAACGTTTCAGATTGACAAATTCGAGACCACGCAAGGCTTCTTCGACGAGTTTGTCAACGAAGTTAAGGACAAGTCGGAAAAGTTCCACTAATGCTATTTGTGATTTTGCCATTATTTCCCGGTGCTTGCAAAAATCTCAACTTATTCCTTATAAAACTTCGCTTTGCCTTGTTCTTTGTCTAGCAACGATTCTCATGAGACTATTGGCTAGTCATTACTAGTGCAACTGTGATACAATAAATGTCATTTACACAACTCTGATGTGTCAAAAGTGCAGTTGAAGCAACAATACCGATTAGCTACTATTCATTTTACGTTTCTAACCATAAAGTTCAGTAAAAACTTTAAAATTTTGGCTGCATTTAAACTGAAACCCACCCCAAATTTGTTGATTCGTCGAATTTTCCGAGTGATCCAAAAACAATTAATGCGTTTCTCGCGTTGAAAGCAGAAGAAGGCTTCTAAAATGAAATGTTAGAAGATGAAACGTGAGCAAAAGTTTAAAATTAAAAGGCTAAAAAATTAAAGCTTGGCAGAAACAAAAGTAAAAGTTTCACAAAGCTTTGCCTATTTATATTCGCGAAGGAACCATAAATAATTTTTATTAATTTAATTGAATATCAAAAATTTTTCTTTGAATAGATTTAATGGCTTTAATTTCTAAATTTGAAGCTTTCCCACATTTAGCTTTTTGTGTTCCTGCTTATTTTACATTTTTAACTTTAGAGTGTTATGGAAGCGCAGGATAATCAAAAGCCCTCTTCATCGGGTCCAATTGAAGCCAAAAGCAAGGATGAGCTATTTTTTGTGACCGAGGCCGAGTTCTGGGAGCCAATTCAAGACGAATACGTGAAGAAACTTTCCGAAATGAGCGCTGATGAGGTGAATTTGTCTTTTAGACGAGTAAGCCTGTGTTCAACTATGCTTACATAATTTTTGCGTATTTTCATCTTTTAGATGTATCCATCCTTTAATCCAGGACCGACAAAACCCGATGGAAGTATGAATTTCGAATGTCATTGCGTGGGACATCTTGTTGCTAGTCCTTGTGGATACGAATTTAGAAACGTTTGTTTGAATTTTTGTTGTAAAAGTTTGTACTGAAATTTTAGGTGATAAGTTGTCAAAAAATCCGCATCCGATAAAGAAATGGAGGACGGTGCTTGTGCCGATGAAATGATCGAATTTATGAATTGCGCTTTAAGAACGGGTAAAATTTTTGGCTAACAAAACGTAAGATTGTAATGTTTTAGAATGCTTCAAAACAGCAAAGCAAGATGAAGAAGATTCGAAGCCAAGCTCTGAAGATAAATGATATCATTTTAGTTGTTTTTATGTGTTTTTTTTCGTGAATTTGTTTTGTTGTTCTTTTTTGATAGGTTTAGCAAATAGATTTGTTTCAGATAAAGCAATGACAAGTCTTGTTGGATACGCGCGTCGATGTGCTTCTCAATTTGCCAGTGTCAGCGAGAAGGTGCTAAAACTTTTTAGACTTGTTAATTGTCAGTTTTTATAGGCCAAATACGTCCCTAGAAGATCACTACTTTATGTGCCGGCGAGCAGTGAGAAAATGCTTAATAAAGTACCGTTAATGAAGGTATTTTTTTTTTTTTTTTTCTAAATGCTAAATGCCAATTAGCGATTACTAGGGGAACGGGCTGACAATGATACTATTTTTTACACTTACAATTAGTAGTGTTAAAAAAACTAATTAGCTAGGGTCTTTAATTTTCCTACAAACTTTGTACCCAATTTTAGTCGGATTGTGTGGTGCTCGAGCTAGAAGACGGTGTGGCGCTAACTTCGAAAGCGGTCGCTCGCTCTAATGCTGTGAAAACGCTCAATCAACTTCAAGGTACTAAATATTTGACTTCATTTTGATTAGTGTTAAGGTAGCATGTTATCGTGCTTTGAGCTCGGTCTCCGCGTGAATTCTTTTGCAAGTGGTCTGCTGGAAGATGACTTAAAGGTATTTTGAGATTTTTATTTTTATTGCGAAGTTTAGGAACTAAGTAAAGCCGAAGTTCTTCCAGCAGCTTTTATGATTCCCAAAGTCGACACTCCCGAAGATGTGGCTACGATTTATGATCTTTTTCGGACGACTTTTGGAGCTAATCGTATCACAGACTCGGTAAGTCTTTAAGGAGTTGATGTTTGTAACAGTCCAACGTCGAACTTTAGCCTACAAGACTTGTGATATGGATAGAGTCAGCGAGAGCCCTATTGGACATGCCTAGAATTGGTGAGAAATGTTTGTGAAAAGTCCTTATTTACCATTAAGTTTTAGTTTCTTCTGTCATCAATCTTCATCGAAATTCTGGTTAGATATGACGTGCGACAATTTCTATTTTCATTTAGGATTCTTCAAGTTAGACGCTGTGGTGTTTGGTTCAGATGATTTCTGTGCGGACATTGGTGAGGCGTGATTTCTCTAACTTCTTTTGTCGAGTAGTAAGAAACACAACTGATTTATTCATAATCTTTCGTCGTCGCAAAAATTCACTTCCGGTTGACTGAAATAACGTTGCCGCTATAAATTCCGGTTCGTATATTCGACCTCCCGTTTCCATTCCTAAAAATTTGGGATAAACATTGTTCTGATGGAAAATGGGTTGAGAAATCAGGTACCTAGCTAAAGAGTTTCGCTTGAAAAAAATTTCCAATTTTTGTTTGGGAATTCTTTTGGAGATATTACACTTCTTTTCGATCATTCAAGTTTGAAAAAAGCGGTGCTCACGACTCTGGTGCGTACGATACCAAATTTGAGATGAGCTATTTGGCCTAATTTGTCTTGGGTCAACAAAAGTACTATTCAAGCTGGAAGCCTTGTTTCATAAGCACATTTGCATAGAGTTTGCTCACACCAGATTCATGAGTACCAAAATTGAGTACCTAAGACAAAGGTATTTTATATTAGATTTTAAATTTCACACAACGAGTAGCTAACCACTTGTAGATTCCCCACGGCATCCTCGCACCAGAAAGCGGATTTCCGTCGTGGAATTGTAAGGCACCATAAGCCATAAGTGTGATAGCAGAGAAAATTATGAACAAAATGCGGGTAAGCATGTCTCCAACCGGAAACGGCTTCAAAATGCCGATGGGGTTTGTGGCGTGGGGACCTGAGTGGGAGGAGAGGTGCGGGGAACAAGGCGGGGAGGGGAAGGGGTGGGGACTGGCCTGGGCTAGCCGTGGAACTCTCGACTCTCTCCTTCACGGCATCCATTATGGAATAGGCTACTCTCTACTGAAACTGCGCCCTTTTCTTTTTCCATCGTCGATCCCATATAATTGTGGCTAGGGAAACTGTGGGAATGCGTGATTTTTCTCGCATCATCGTTCCCGGGCTTTTTCATTCAGTGTTAAGCTTAGTCACGCATAAACCGCCTCTCAAGAAAACCGGCAATTAACTGGAAAATTAATGTTTTGATGAAAATTTTATTGTTTTAGGGGCAATCCGAACCGCCGAGGGCCTTGAAAACATTTACGCTCGTCAAAGATTCGTCACCGTATGCAAGGCTTTTCAATTACAGGTATGTTTGCAAAATAATGTTTTTTAAACATAACAAATTTGGATCAAGAAATGAAGACTTGAAAAAAAATAATAATTTTGAGAAATTTTTGTGATTTTCGTGTGAAAACGATTGTTATTTTTAGGCAATAGATTCCGTGTACATCGATCTCAAAGATGAAGAAGGTTTACGCGAATCTTGTTTGCAAGGACATAGCTGGGGCTTCACTGGGAAACAAGCTATTCATCCTTCCCAAGTAATTAGTCTTGCCTTTTTATTCATGAGCGAAAAAACTCTTTTGAGGTTCCCATTATTCAAGACTCTTATAAGCCGTCCGCGGAAAGAGTTGAATGGGCAAAATCCCTGGCCGATGCTTTCTCCATGCATCAACAAGGGGGTTTGTTGAATTTTTAAACACGTTTTTCTTTGGCCAGCTGATTTTAATTCTTGTCAAAATAGTAGTTTATTTCCAGGAACTGGTGCTTTTTCTTTCCGTGGTCAGATGATCGACCGGCCCCTTCTCCTTCAAGCAATGAATGTACTCCAAATGCAAGAAAGGATCATGGGCGGTGGATTGTAAATAAGTAGTTTCTGTGTGTACAGTAGCTAGCTTGTGATAAAGCTGATATTTATAAATATTTTATTTCTAGTAACGACTTCTCATTCAGTTTTTCGAGGTTCCTGGTCGGTCACTATTTTTGGAGCCTTCTTTCGAGCTCTTACGTTTTAAAATGTTGCTGAGAGCCGCTTTTCGTGCCTCAAGTGGTCGTCGTCTGAAAAAAGAGGTGTCAATTTTGAGAATATATTTGTTACGTCTCACCTGGATGGTGGAGAGGGTTCGGTGTTTGAGTTTGGGGATAAGGGATCTTTTTCGATCGACGAGTTCACAGCACTTTCATCACTCTCTTCAATGGCTGAACTTTGCTCAGCAATTAGTGATAACCTAAACATTATCGGTATTAATCGTTTTCAGTGAGCACCTTGATCGAAATTGCACTGTTGATGCTATTTGATTTGCATGACTCAGCGCTATGCGATCTTCCATCTCCTCTAGTGCCTGAGATTTGCATTTACAGTTGGTAAAACTTTGCAGTACCTCAATGTCATGCAAAGATGGATGTGAGGGTTTTACATCGTTAATCACTCGACTTGTCGAGAAATTAGCATCAAATGACTTTGATATGACGATCTGTAAGCAAATACTATCAACATTTTTTTCACATCCCCTACTTGACTTCCACTAATATCACTTATTGTGTTGCTTGTTGTGCTGATTCCCGATTCTTCGCGCACCAATTCGGTTAATATCAAAATGTCACCTTCCTGGAAACATTTCTCTACAAAAAATTCTTAATTTTTTTCGTGTGAAACCTCGGTGTCGACAAGCTTCATCACGTCATCGATAGACAGAGACCGGGGGAGGAATTTCATCTAAAAAATCTTATTTATACTTTTGAATATTTCAACAAAACTTTAACCCAAATAGAATTATACCGTATTCTTTAAGGAAAGCTGAATGACTGATCATTTAATGTACTATCGATCTACTTTTGTAACTTCATAGAGTTTATTTTAAAAATCAGTTTACCCCTGCATTTCGTATGCTTCTCGTGATCCCGAGAGATCCTTTCGTCGGTGATGGAAATGAAAGAACGGTTTGGCAAGTCTAAAAGCTTTAATTGTTCTACTCTATGGCTTTGTTCTCCATTGATAAACAAATCAGTAACTTTTGTCAAAAGTAAAAATATCTATTTAGACTTTTAAAGAAGTTATTAGCGATCTACCTTATTGTAACGCTTCTTTCCATGAAGAGCCGTCTGCACGGCGTCTCGTGACATTGAATTCACGGAGCTTGATGTGCGAAAGACTCCTAAAATTGAGAATTTGTATGAAATGGAATATTGTCCATTTTCTCTTACCTAAAGCACTTCCTCTTCTCGTTAAATGTCGTTCATCGCCCACTCTACCGGCATCTAAAAGAAGGCCGCCTTCCCGATCAAAATGTGGATGATGACGTTTACGACCGGCTTCATAAGTTCGCTCAAGTTTAGCCTGAACATGGAAATTTTTTCTTTCTTGGGTTTCAAGAGGAAGATGAGATTAGAGAAAAAATGTTATCAAGTAAAGACAATACTGTAGCTCTGTACAGTAAGAGTAGACAGCTATGGTCATTCAAAATACCATATTCGCAATTCTTCTTGCATTTTTTTTTTCACCTGAATCAAATTGATACACATGGAAACTAGTGAAAGACCAATAATGATGTAGATAAAAAGCATCAAGAGGTAACGCGGTTGGGTCGGAGTGATATCTAAATTTGAGGATTTACGGTGCGCTTGAGTTAGCATTTATGAGCTAATGCGTCTTTTTGGCTCTATTTTTCTACCTGGTATCACTTTGATAGAACAATTTTCTTCACGATTTCACTTCAAATTACTTACCACCTAAACCGATTGTCGACAGGGAAATAAAGAAAAAGTAGAAAGCCACAAAATAGTCCCATTCGCTCTCCCAAATACAAAAAGTCGCCTAAAAAGGAAACGTTTTTGGGCTACAAATTTCTCTAGAGCCCACTGAGCAAATGAATATCCAGGCGACAACGACGCCAATAGCAATCGGTACCGGTAAGTCGAAAATCTCGAGATCTAAACACATTTGTATAGAAATTTGTGCTGTACTAGACAAAAAACTGTCCCACTAAAAACGCTTTCTAACTTGCTTCAAATCTGTTGGATTGTTATGATCTATAGCTCAAAGAATAGAGAATTTCAACAGCTTTCGAATCGACTAAAGTACACCAAAAATGCTATCAATGCTAAAGAAAGTTACAATGGTTTTAGTCGAAGCGATCGAGTCAAGCTACAAACCATTGTAACTTTCTTTAGCATTGATATTTTTCGGTGTACTTTAGTCGATTCGAAAGCTGTTGAAATTCTCTATTCTTTGAGCTATAGATCATAACAATCCAACAGATTTGAAGCAAGCTAGAAAGCGTTTATAGTTTACGTTTGTAGTTTGTAGTGTCTATGCAGTATACTATTGAAATTTTGTTAAATCAACAACTAACAGATTTGGCCTAACGGTTTTAGTACTCTCCGTAAGCTAATAGTAAGCAAAGTCTTACTATTAGCTTACGGAAAAGCAAAGCAAAGCCCTTTACCTCTCTTATCCTCAGCGTCCAGTCGTTTGATCTCATCCATCGTTTGTTTTGTGCAGTAACGGAAAGCCCGTCGGCATACGCATTTCACCAGCCACCACGGCGTTTTCAGGCATCTTGTCAGCAATTTTCCTGAAAAACTATCAACAATAACTGGGCAATGGCAATACTAATTGTTTAACTGCTAGATATTGACTTCAACAGGTCGTAGCCGGTTTACGAATTTCGTAAATGGCTACAACATTTACATTATCATGTTTCGTTACAGTAAATCTGAATATCTCTATCCAAATAAGTTCTTTGTTTAATAATACTGACAATGAGAGAGCTAAAACAATTGACAATAAACAATTGACTTCTCCGCACTCCTGTTATTATTCTACTAAAGTTTTCGTCTGTTTTTTGAAACATCCTGCTGCCGAGAAATTGATTGAAAAGGTCAAAAGAGGATAGGTTTAGCTTTTTAAAAGAAAGGGAAATTCTCATGGGAACAATTCCCAAGGTCTTCCCCTCTCCTCTTTCCCTTCTTCAAGCTGGAACTCCTTCTCTTTTTCTTTCCCAATTCTTCCTCAATTTCTCACCCTATCGGTGACAAATGATACCTCGCTTACTAAAGAAAATCCTTTGTACTTTTCTTTGATCCTTTCTTACCTAGATCATCGAGAATTGAAAGGACTAAAGGGATCCCAAAAATCGCGTAGATCATTGTGAATAAACGGCCTTCGAAAGTTGTTGCGTAGAGATGACCATAGCCGATCGTTGTGCAAATCGTCTAAAGCAATCGGAAATTATGGTTTTATGAATTCTTGAGCTGTTAAATGCAAATGAAAATAAGTGGGTACTGGGATTTGATATTTGAGCACGTGTCATGAAGAGACTTATCGACGTAACGACCTTGGTTGATCTCCGTACAGGATTAGATTATTTTAATTGAAAGTTCTGTACTTTTGAATTCTCACTATCACACTAGAATCACCTGTGCATAAAGCATTGCATTCCAGAAATCCCACGGGATTTTCTGATCGGTGTGTTTAATGCCGAGTTGGATTTCGTATTTCACCAACTCTTCGCCCAACTTGTTGGAAACCTGGAAAAGTTTTGTGAAAAGGATTTTAAGCAGTCTTATCTCAGAAAAGTTTCTATATTTGGCTACAAGAATTGAAAGGACAAAAGGGATTTCGAAAATCGTTAGAGTCCTAACTCACACAGAATCTGGCTCTGCCACAGCGTATAGGCTGGAATTTAGCTAGTTTGACAAGTAAAGAAAGACTGAATAGACTGAATACTTTCAAAACCCTATAGAAGATATTCGTTTGTTTGACCCGAATGCTTTATCTGAGTTATTGTAGAGAATACTAGAGCTTTACAGTAGCAGCAAGATTGCTTTACAGTAGCTTTCCAGTAGCTTTACAGTTTAAATTTCCCCACTCACCTCTATTGTTTGATTATGCGTGAGAAAGAAGAGATATTCGGTGTTATTGAACAACAATGGAATTATTCTAGAGATCAACACCGTACGATTTTCCCTAAAACAATAAAGCTTATTTTTTTTTCTTTTGAGTTATTTACCGTATTTCAATTTCCCAATTTCTCTCCCTAATTTCATCGGCTTCTTTCTCATAATAGTAGAAAACAGCAGCGCCAAAAAATTGATACAAAATGAGAATCGAGATTAGACAAATATGTTTGAGACCGTAGTCGTGATAAATCTGAAATTCGAACTCTGAATTCGAGGTGAAAATTAAAATGAATCTAAATCTAAAATAGACTAGATGATCATCATCATAAATATTCAAGATGATCATCATAAATACCATATTTCCTCTAATAGTAGTGCACCCCGGCAAAGCCGAGTTGGTGACTATTTTACGGTTTCCAAGCTTTTGCAGAAACTCAACACTCAAATCTCCCGCTAGATCTCATCGTCATATTTCAAATGAATGTGAAATCTAGCTGCTTATGTTTATCGTATTATGATAAACTCATCATCAGATACTCCTGAGATTCCACTGATCACTGAAACAACCTTGGTCAAGCACTCTGCCCTTGATCAGGTCAAGCACTTGATTTGTTTTGATGACATTGACATCCTTGATTTGATTCACCATTGATTGACATACCAATGCTTTTGGGTACTAGGCAATCCGGTCAAACTTCAGTTTGCCGAACATTGAGGCCTTTGAGTTACCGTATTTTCCTCGCCGAGCCGAGTTGAGGACGATTTTACGGTTTCCAAGTTTTCCCAGAAGTTCAACGCTCAAATCCCCCACTAGATCTCATCGTCAGCTACATTTTCCGACCCCACATCAATAGGTTCTGATAAGCGGCTCTCGAGATTTCGAGCAATTTAGGCGACGCTCAGGGTGTACTACTATTAGAGAAAATACGGTATCCGTTTTCATTTTACTCACCGTTCTCAAAATTCGAACCCATCGCGGTACTTTGCGTACTTTCTGCAAACCTTGACGTGCCTCTTCTCGTATTGAGTTGCTCAATTGGAGTGCCTAAATTGTTTTATCTAGTAACAAATCCATCGAACTTTTGAAATACCCCTTTTCGAAAAGATTGCCGCAATCGATTGAGATTTACGACATTCGAGGGCCTTCGCATAGCCATTACATCTAAAAAGTTTTGTTATTTTCAGAAAAAAAAAATCCCAAAGTACTAGAGAAAGAGATTCTATTGTAGAAAAGAGAAAAGTTTAACAAGTGATTTTTAGAAATTTTTGGAACTCCGAATATGGCTGGGTTGAGGGGACGAAGGGGAGAACGCAATCTTTGAGATTGATCTTTGAAAGGAAGAGGACCCTGTGGAGATATGCAAATTTGGAAAGGGCAGAAGAATTGACAAAGTGAAAGGAGGAAAGGAGAAGGCTGACCATTGAGGGGACCTCGATGAGGGCGATGGATGTGAAGAATGAGAAGAAAGGAAAGGAAAGGAGAAGAGATCACTGTCCCGGGGGACTTCTTCTAGAAAGAGATCTCTTATTCTGGAGAAATCTCTGCTATGGTAACACCTTTGACTTTGATGTCGTCATCAGATTGAAGTAGAATCAATGGTTGAATGGCTTGATCGGTTTTGAATCTGTAAAAAAAAGTGAACGTTTAGCTGGTTCCTCATTTTCCATTTCCAAGCAAGCAAATCCCTGGTTTACCTAGAAAATATTTGATATATAAAGCACAGTATTAAGTTTGACAAGAAAGAAATCCGTGTTGGGCTTGATGTGATCTCTGTGCGCGCTCGTAATCGCTAACCGTCTGGCATCCTCATCTGGTACAAGCTGCTTCCTTTTCCGTCTCGTGGAAGAGTGGTCATGTAAATGACTCTTGTTCGTTATGTCCCTGCGTAATCGCTCGTCTTCTGGCAAACGTTCCCAATAGATAGGTCGTCCTCCTTCGAATCGGAAGAGGGAAAGGACTGAGTCGGCGTCACTTTTTACGGCGTCACTTTTTACGGCGTCACTTTTTACGGCGTCACTTTTTACGGCGTCACTTTTTACGGCGTCACTTTTTACGGCGTCACTTTTTACGGCGTCACTTTTTACGGCGTCACTTTTTACGGCGTCACTTTTACGGCGTCACTTTTTACGGCGTCACTTTTTACGGCGTCACTTTTTACGGCGTCACTTTTTACGGCGTCACTTTTTACGGCGTCATCATGCCAACCCTCTGACATCAACTTCTACCTTAAATTTCTAAGTATTTTTCCACAGCTTTTACATCCTGTCTTGGACTATGTTCATAGTTAATCGCTAAATTTTTTGGCTTTAATTTAAATCATCTCATTATGGAAAAACTTGAACTTAAGCTGCACCCCCTCCAGTCAATTCCATAAAAAGTAAACTCATTGAAACGATTTCTATCTTGTCAATTGCTGTGAATTCAAAAAATTCAAACTCTTTGATGATTAACATCAGCAATCGGTTGTTTAATTGCTCTCGGCCCTCAGTGTGGGTGCAGTTTTTGCTCAAAAGTTTCACCCAAAACGAAAAGAGTTTCCATTTTTGAGGACAAAGTCCAGTTGATTCATCAATTGCTTAGTTTTATCTCAAAGAGAGTCTAAACACATCTGTCCCATTTGACCCAAGGCATCTTTCATGGGAAAGTGGGGGGTGGAAAGAGAAAAACAATCGATGATTCACACTTGATTCAAATTGTTTATTTTTGAAGGAAGCAGCAAGATTTGAGAGATAAAAGAGATCATTTCAAATTCAGATATTTCAAATTTTTGATTATCTGCTTTTCAATGCTCTGGTTTTTAATATTTCTTTTTCAAAATGCTTTCACGAAATCGTTGCCGGAAGAGACGATGTCCACAGTAAGTTTGAGAAGATGTAAATAACTAAACTGTAAATGACTAAACTGTAAAATAAATCTAAACTGTATAAATCTAAACTGTAAATATCTTTACAACATTATTTGTTTTCAAAAAAGTTAATCAAATCAATCTGTTTATTTATTAGGTTGATGCATAAGTGTTTTCGTTCCTTTTCGTCTGCCGTTTCAAGCCAACAAATGCACCAATTAAACTACGGTTGATTTCATTAGAAAAAGCAATTATTTTTCTGCAAAATAACATTAAAACGGGTTTAAAAATATTTAATGCCTGGATTTTCTTGAGAGTATGAAGTCGGGTAGTCAAAAAGGGCTAACTCGATGATGCGGTTTAGACACCTTAGCTAAAGAAATGCCTGGATTTTCTTGAGAGTATGAAGTCGGGTAGTCAAAAAGGGCTAACTCGATGATGCGGTTTAGACACCTTAGCTAAAGAAAACCTATCTTCGTGTCAATAGATAAAAGATAGAGAAAAAAAACGTTTGATATTTGGCCAAAATTTCAGAGAAATTCATTCAGCCAATTTTTCCGTAGAGTTTTTTATAGATTTTTACGAAGAAGGCGTTTTTCACTCTCGAATTTGCTTGAAAGTGAACCGAAATTCATTTAAAAAGATGCAAATTGAACAAAAAAACTCTTTTTTTATAGAGCAAACTATAGATTAATTGGTGAATTTGTTACTTTTTAACAGAAGTACGAAAAAAACGAAAAGACTTATGCATCAACCTATTACATTCAATTTGTCGAATTTTCACTGAGCTTTGCTTTCTCATCGAATCATCAAAATTTCTTTAATTGAATGGAAACGAACGCGCACAGAGATCACATCAAGCCCAACACTGATTTCTTTCTTGTCAACCTTATAGTACTAAATACTGTGCTTTACATATCAAATTTTCTAGGTAAACCAGGGATTTGCTTGCTTGGAAATGGAAAATGAGGAACCAGCTAAACGTTCACTTGATAGCATTAGTTCCTTAAAATTTGTCTTTTAAAACGTGATTAATCAAGAAATACATATTTTAATACAAATTTTGAATAGGAAAAATAACTTGATCAGATCAATTGTAAAGAAAAAAAGTGTAAAAAAGTTTGCACAAATAACTAGCAATGTAATACGACTTTTAAAGTACTTTAGATGTACTTTAGATTAGAAATTCTATATTTAAGGAAAACATTTTAGCCCGAGATCATCAGCTATTACGGTTATCCAGTGGAGATCATCACGGTGACCACCGATGATGGATACATTCTCGCGTTGCATCGGATTCCTTTCGGGAAAAATGGTGAGAGATTATTGCCATGAAATCTATAGCCATTTATGTTTTACTAGTTGAATTTACTAAAGATTTTTACTAAATTATCTATGTTCTTTTTTGAATCATCTAGAGTAAAGTAACCTTTAGAAACCAAAAAAACGAGGAACCCAAATCGACCGGTGATTTTCCTTCAACATGGCCTCCTTGCGTCGAGCGCTGATTTTGTCGCCAATCTCCCGCATCAATCACTTGGTTTGTTTAAAAATAAGATTAAATCATCTAGAGTAAAAGGCTTTAACTAAAATTAATTAATTAATAATCATTTCATTAGCTTAAGGAAACTTTGGTAATTCTCCTCTTTTTACTTTGATTTAGAGTTTGATTGGGTTAAAAATGACTGTCAAACTTGAGTATTTTGTACTAATATGAAATCAAGTCTTGCTACACAGAGAAATGTTGAATTTCGATGTTAACAAAGTAATTCTCCTCTTTTTACTTTGATTGGCTTCAAAATTACTGTCAAACTTGAGTATTTTGTACTAAAATGTTGAATAAAATGTAGAAAGAATGATATAAGGATAAAGCAAAAAGAATAAAAGAATAATATCTTTAATTCCGGTTAGAATTTAGAAAGTTAGAAAGTTAGAAAACTTACAATTATTTTGTAAGTTGATTTTGTCGCCAATCTCCCGCATCAATCACTTGGTTTGTTTAAAAATAAGATTAAATCATCTAGAGTAAAAGGCTTTAACTAAAGTTTAAACAAAAACAAAAAACAAAAAACATTAAAAACTTTTGAATCTTTAGGTTTCATGCTAGCCGATGCGGGTTTTGATGTTTGGTTGGGGAATTCTCGGGGAAACTTCTACTCGCAAAGACACACAAAATTCGACTCCAATTCGCCAGCTTTTTGGAATTTTACGTAAGTGATTTGTAAAGTAAATGGTAAAGGTGATGAATTTCGAAAATTCGAAAATTCGATCTTTGAAATAAAACGTATTTGAAGGTGGGATGAGATCGTCGCCTACGACATGCCCGCACAAGTCAATCGGGTTTTAGAGGTTCGAGATATCGTTTATTCTAATTGAGTATTTAATTTTTTGAATTAAATACCTTTAAAAATTATGTAATACGCTTATCTCCAGATCACCGGAGCCTCAAGCCTTCACTATGTCGGTCATTCACAGGGCACAATGGTGATGTTCGCTCGGCTCGCCAACTATCCTGATTTTCATTCAAAGGTTCGGAAATATTAGATTAATAGCGGGTTCTTCTGGCGCCGGGCCCTGTCACCATGGCACAGTCGAGAGGGCGCTTGTTTAGAGCCCACACGGTCCGGGTTCGACCCACCGTAGTGCCACTAAATTCTCATTTTTTAAAAATTTCTTTTAAATGGCACAACTACAATATATTTTAAGGGTTTCTAAAGAAGCTTTAGCCTTTATTGGACCAAAATACCGTACAGACCGTACAGAAAGTGCCCGTACAGACAGACAGACACTGTCCTTTTATATACAGTAGAAGAAACGTCTGTCTGTCTGCCCGTCTGTCTATCTGTCTGTCTGTCTGTCTGTCTGTCTGTCAGTCTGTTCGCAGTCCTTGGCAAAAAGGGGCGGGGCTTAGATTGTGTGAAAAATGTCGATCTCGCCAGTGGAAAACGCAAACTTTAGTGAGCGCTTTCCGCTGGTAGAATTAAACTAAAAGCAAAGTGATATCCGAAAGCTTTACCCATTTTTAGATCAAAAGCTTCTTCGCGTTGGCTCCAGTGGCCACTGTCGGCAATATCAAGGGACTCTTGAGAATCATTTCTGATCACTTCCAGAAAGAATTGAGGGTTTCTTTTAAAGCTTAGAAGCAGTACAACAATATTATAAATATTTAGTGGCTGATTGAGATGCAGGGTGAGCATCAGTTCTTGCCAACCACTTGGTTCTCGCGGATGACGGCGCGGATAATTTGCGGCACATTCGCCATGTTGAACCCACTGTGTCAGAATATTCTCTTTCAGATTGGTGGACCGGAGAACAAACAGTTCAATGTGGTGAGTAGAAGATCTCATCTTAGTAAGGGATAAAGCCCTCCCTGGCGGCAACGGAATACAGGGTGGCTGAAAATTACGTGCGCGCAGCATCTGACATAGTTTTAAACAATGTATAAAGCATTACTACTCATCTTTTTGTGTTTTAATATTCTTTTTATCGTTGTCTATTAATTTTTTGTTAAAAAAGTTGTTTTCTAGGTCATGACAAAGATGTGCGCTAGTCGGGACGCAATCGCACAGCTGGCGACGAGAGGCATGAAGAACTCGTCGATCGCATCGAGGCACAATTGAAAAATAGGAAAATCAACAATTTGAATGATTTACGTCAAGAAAATCAACAATTTGAATGATTTACATCGAGAAAATCAACAATTTGAATGATTTACGTCAAGAAAATCAACAATTTGAATGATTTACGTCGAGAATTGATCAAAATCT
Source organism: Mesorhabditis belari (assembly GCA_958450365.1). Classification (NCBI taxonomy): domain Eukaryota; kingdom Metazoa; phylum Nematoda; class Chromadorea; order Rhabditida; family Rhabditidae; genus Mesorhabditis; species Mesorhabditis belari. Next base: position 35,541 of record CAUEEP010000071.1, read on the forward strand.
GGAACGACTTAGATGCAAATTATCTCCGCCGCACCGTCGATTCTGTAAAGAAGCGAATTGAAGCCTGTATCAAAGCGGATGGAGGCCACTTCGAAAATTTCTTGTAATTATTAAATGCTTTTGTTACAACTATTATATAAATAAATATTTTTACATGTTCTTTGAAAAAAAATTAAATTATGGCGTTTTCTTTGGCGCACGTAATTTTCAGCCACCCTGTACGTGTCAGTGTAGTTCATTGGTAGAGCGTTAGCGCGGAAAGCGTAGGTCGGTAGGTCGCCCAGCAAGTTGTGGGTTCGATTCCCAGCGGCGGCCATTTTTTTGATTCCCAGGCCATAGAAAGCATCGGCGTGTCCAACTAGTTTACTGATTGTATTACTGAGATTGGTACAAGATACTTTGAGACCAAGGGAGCAAGACTCTCCTCAGACTATGCTTAGTTGTAAAACAGTCTAATTTCTTTTTTCAGAGCCGTATCATGGTTTACATGTCGCACACTCCGGCAGGCACCTCCACCTCGAATATTCTGCATTGGGCGCAAATGGTGCAAAGTGGGAAGACACAAATGTTCGACTATGGAAGCGCGCAGAAAAATTTGTGGCGATATGGACAGGTTGGGGAAAAAGAAATCAAAGAAAAACTTGATGCCCTACAGTGAACCCTCTAATAGAACGCCACCTCCATAAAGACGGGTATAATGACGCGCGTACAGTCGCGTAGTCTAACTTTAAATGTGCCGTTCTCCGCACTGCTTTCTGCTACAGTGTTCTACATAGTGTCAAACGATAGCTCTTGAAATCTAGTATTTTTTTGATACCAAAACTGTAGTTTGGAAAAATCTAGAGACTGAGAGAAAAGTGATTTTCTAAAAAGAAGTTAGACGAAGGACTGTACGACTTCTATTAGAGTATTTACGAGAAATTTTTTAGGAAACCCCTCCCGCATACAATATGTCGACGTTCGTTGAGCCGACTTATCTCTATTATGGAGACGCCGATTGGTTAGCCGATGTGATTGATGTTGAAGTAGAGTTGCAAGAAAAAAAAAAGCCTTATAAACTTTCCCAGAATTTGTATTTAACTTTAAAAAATGTCTAGTTTTTATCTAATTGGAAAGGCAATAAAATAAAAGGCTTAGATTGGTAAGTATTGTCTTTCAATTTCCTACCGTAAATACTGTAAATTGGACCCCACCCCATAATGACGGTGCAGAGTGTTGCGTAGTCTAGCTTTGAACGAGTTTCTCTCGACACTGGTTTATGCTACAATGCGCGTTTAGGTATCAAAAAAATAGCTGAAATTGAGGGCTATTTTTTGATATCAAAGCGCACATTGTAGCATAAACCAGTGTCGAGAAAAACTCGTTCAAAGCTAGACTACGCAACACTCCGCACCGTCATTATGGGGCTGGGGTCCAATTACAGTATTTACGGTAAGCAACCAAACCATAACTTTTTCTGTCATTTTTTGCCAATGACAATTGAATATTTGGCCAAAATTTCATCCCGATCTGATGCTTTGCTTTTGAAAAGTTGCTTAAGTTGCACAAGCAAAGTTAGTCATTTTTTTACTTAATGACTGATGTTCATTAAATGTTGATTAGAAATTTAATTAGACAATGATTTGAGAATCGAAATCATCACTCTTTATAACAAAAATCAAACGATCTTTGACTACAACGTATTAGCTTTGATTTCTTGTCTCAGAAAACGAGGCTAATACGACTTCTTGTCTCAGAAAACGAGGCTAAGACGACTTCTTGTCTCAGAAAACGAGGCTAAGACGACTTCTTGTCTCAGAAAACGAGGCTAAGACGACTTCTTGTCTCAGAAAACGAGGATAATACGATTTCTTGTCTCAGAAAACGATTTTTTTCGATTTCTTTTCTTGATTTCTTTCTGGATTCTTGAAAAATTAACTTCCCTAAACTTAAATGAAATGGGAAATTTTTCTTTTCAATATCAAAAAGGTTGCACAGCGTATTGAGTTTTGTTTTTTGTGCTCATTTTTGTTAGACATTGTTGGACATGGTTTAAGCCGTTTTTGGATTTGTGATACTTGATTTTAACACAGAAGTTGATCCAAAAACTGATCCAAAAATTGATTTTGCGATTTCTTAAAAACGAAGCATCAGATCGGGATGAAACTTTAACTCATAATGGACAAATATTCAATTCTCATAGAAAAAAAGTTCTTGGTTGCTTGGGAAATTGAAAAACAATACTTGTAGATCGATAGAAGATCGTTGAAATGAGTTATGAAATCTTTTTGCAGGCTTTAGTGAGCGAGATGAATCCTGAGTGTAAAGTTGTCGTGAAGAAATTGCCCGGCTACAATCATTTCGATTTCATTTACGGTCTTCGAGCACCAGCTGATATCTATGAAAATATTATAATGAATATTAAACGAGAGCATAAAAAGGGGAAAATGTTGAGATCGAATAGGGTTTAATAGAATCAATGTTCAATGTTTTGTGTTTTATTTCAAGTGTTTTGTGTTTTGTGATACGAATTTACGGAAATTTCTTAGTTATTTCTATTATTTAATGTCAACCGTTAAAAGTTGTTTTGTATACTCATCAATAAAAACTAAGAGAAAAAAAGCCTTGATTGCCCGTACAGACAGACAGACAGACAGAGAGAGACAGACAGACAGAGAGAGAGACAGACAGACAGAGAGAGAGACAGACAGACAGACAGAGAGACAGAACATCTATAGTTACCCCCATGGTACCATTCTTGAGGATGGTACCATCGTCTAGCATGGTACCGCCTCAAGGATGGTACCATTGTATTAGGTGTGTGAAAAAGTAATCGACGTTTTTTATTTTTATTTTGTTTAAATAAATATATCTAAACAATTTTTAATTTTTTGTTAACGATATATATATATATCGTTTAAAAGCTTATTTTTTCCTCTTTCGAATGATATATTTATTTTGTTAAAAAGGACGACAATAAACTACTTCCATTTTAGTTTTAAAATGGTATACACAAGTATCGTTATTCGGTCAAATTTGCTTTATGAGTTCAAAAATGGGTTGAAAGCTGCGGAGGCTGCACGTCGAATTCGGAATGCGTTTGGCGAAGACGCCGTTATTGATGGTACCGCTAGATTTTGGTTCCGACGATTCAAAGGTGGTGATGAAAGCCTAGAAGATGAACCACGTGGCGGTCGCCCTGAGACCTGTTCTGATGACCAAATAGGACGCTGTCTTCTCGAAAACCCTCGTTCAACTTCTTCAGAAACAGGCCTTATATTAAATTGTGATGGGTCAACCGTAAGGGAACGCTTGAATGACATGAATTTTATCAAGAAGTTGGACAAATGGATACCGCATGAACGATAACGCGCGACCACATGTCTCTTTACAGACTCGACAAAAAATCCAGAGTGTTGGAGTGTTGGTTTTACCACATCCACCTTATAGTCCAGACCTTTCTCCATCTGATTATTATTTATTTTTGTCTCTGTCTAACTTTTTGGCCAATCAATTCCGAAGAAGATGTCAAAACCGAGGTTGATCTTTTCTTCGCCTCTAAGGACCAAGATTTTTATTATCGTAGAATGTCTTTACTTGTAGAACGTTGGCAAAAGGTTGTTCTTTCGAATGGTGATTACTTCGTTGAATAAAAATTATTTTAACGAAACTTATGGTCCTTTATATTTAAACGTTAAAAACGTCGATTACTTTTTCACACACCTAATAACTTAAGTATGGGGTAAAAGGTTGTGAACAAGAGTGATGTGTAACCAGATTTCCCGGGGGCAGGTTTTTTCATAAAGTGAAAACAACATTTTTCGAACTTAGTACCCTCAGGAAGTAAATTCACAAAAACAATTGATATAAAAAAATTTATTAATCCGGTCTCCCAAAAAATAGCCGGGATTTTTTCCCTCGCTTTTTTCCAATTCATTGATCAGCGGGGCGATGACGGAGTTGATCAGTAAGCCTTGGAGCAAAGGCGTAGAAGCGTCCCATTCGTTCGGTTGGGGCTGGCCTAAAAATATTTATATTAAAAAAAAGATAACAAAAAACCAGCGGCAGCGGCTTTGACCGGAGACACAGAAGCTCCTCCCTTCATCACACGGAAAATGACCTCACAGTAGACTGGGAACTTAAACAACAAATTATCAGAAAATTCCAAATTAAATAGTCAAAACGAACCCCATTCTGATCGTTTCCAACAAAGGCAACAAGGTATTCGCCCACTTGAACTAAATAAAATAATTAACTTTAATTCACAAATAAAAATTTTACCTGGACCAACACAACGGACCTTGATGCATTTCAATTCATCACCCCTCATGACGAATTGATTGGCGGATGGAGTGATGACGACTTGTTGCTCGCAGGTCAAGAAGACATTTGAATTGCAGCATGGGTTATGGGAGCATCGAGTGAAACTCCATCCATTTGCCAATGTGTTAATGCGAATCTATTGGGTTGGGGACTATGACTCGGCGCCAAACTTTAAAGGAACTTTTTGCACACATAAAGCCTTCTTTAAATATACGTTTGGTTTCATCAAAAGGATCCACTATTTCTCTACAAAATGACTTTTGAGAGATTTCACAAAGCTTTTCTTTCTTGGAGTCTATGGACTCCCAAACACAGCTAATCAAAATGGCAAAGAGCCCGACTCATCATTTGAACAGTTTCTTTCACATAAACCTTCTTTGGTGTTTATATAAAAAAGATAGAGCACATTCAATTACTTAAGTTGCCAAATTTGCAGGAAGATCCCACCAATTGTTTTTTCTAGATGACAGTTTGTAGTTTATGTGAAAAAATGGCTTTTTCTTGAGCGGAGGCGCTGTTGAATTATTCTTTTTTAAATGTCGTTTTGTAGAGGATTAGTTAACCATTCTACTGATATCAAACGCATATTATTTGACGAAGTCGAATAGAAGTTTTAGACATTTTTTTGATTTTCGGCGCCGAGTCATAGTCCCCAACCCAATAAAAGTAAAATTTGAATATGATTTAAAATTTCTTATTTTACAAATTTAATCAATTCAAATTTATAATTTTTGAAAATAGGCAAAGCAAAAACGTTTAAAATTTCTCAAAATGAAACTCAAATGATATAAATACAAACTTGAAGGTTTTTGATGCTTGAAGCGAGATGGAGTTCCACAGCCACTGTTTGACCAACACGAATGTTGTAAATCTAAGTTTAAATATATCTAATAAGAAAAAGTTAATGAAAGCTCACTGGAGTTCCGTCCAAGCGGGTTTCGTCTGGAGTCGGACCGCTGATGCGCAGCCTTGAGGCGAGAGGCCACTTTAGATGAATGATATTTTCATTTAAAAATGTTTTGTAGTATATACTTTATCCGACAAGGAAAAGTGACAATGCAAACAGATTGAACAGCGTAGACGAAGAAAGATAATTGATATACAAACACAACTACAATTAGACACGTGTATATATGACATTAAAAACTAATTTAACATTGACAGAGCTACAGGATCCGAGCTTATATATTGAGTATTTAAAATAGTTCAGAGACGAAAAAAAATATCACAAGGTAACTTATTCCAAATACCGAGGAACACGACAAGTAAAAAAGAATGATACAGTTGGCGGTTATAAGAAAGCCTTGAAAGGGGGTAATCTGAAGTTGTGACTACGAGTTCTTCTTGGCGTGATTCAATCTTAAAGAGAATCCTTTAAGTTCCGGATGAGAGTTAGGAGAAGATGATTTTATAGCATAAGACCAAATCAAAATAAATGCGGCGATAGGATAAGAGGTTTAAGGTCAAAAGAGCCAAGTCGATCAAGAATATAAGAATTTCTTTCGATGAAACAACGAGCATAAAAATGTTTTCTTTTTATTTCTTTAAAAGTGTCTTTTATATTATTAATCTTTAAACAAAACTAATGTAAAAGTAGATTAAAAGAAAGATTATAAAACCTACGGGACTTTGAGCTTCTTCGGGTGCAGATCCTTTGTTTAGCCATCGCGCAGAGAACAGATGATCCCAACAAACCATCGGGGGCATTTTATATCTCGCTTTCAATCGTAAACTTCTGAAATCTTAAATGCAAATCTTAGGAGTATTAAGTAACAGGGTTTGTATGCAACAAAGGTATTGCCTCGCTGGTGTTCCGGCAAATGGATTTCCTCTCCCACCCATCGAGTCTGTCTTCATCCAAATTGAATACGCTAAATGGGCATCCTTCCGTAGAAACGGTTAATCAAGCAACAGGCCAAAACATAGTAATCAAACTAATTTTTCTCTACGTTTTTATCGGTAAACTCTACAGAGCAGATTCCATATTTCTTTAATGAAATTTAACGTGATTCTAAGACATACAACCGTGTGAGTTCTTTTTCCTGCTTTTTGCATCTTAAATTATAGACCATTTAAGTGGATCGACTCTCTCAAATATAGTCTGACTTTGACCGAAATTTTCTGTCTTATCGTAGAACTTAAGATGTGCTGAATCAATTTTGGTTTCT